>JAFNEN010000840.1:0-182500 GCA_019343175.1 Oedothorax gibbosus
CATTCGATTCTTCAAACTTTTTTCTATTAGAATTTTTTTTATTAACCCCAAATAGATGTCAGCCCTATTTTTTTTCTAAAATTATGATCAGAAAAATGATGATGCCAAATGGCATCACTGGGACTGAAAGGGTTAAAATATAAGACTCATATAAAAAGATTTTAAACTTATTCATTTAAAAATTATATTGCCGAATCCGTGACAAAAAATGTAAAGAGAGAGAAAAACGTAAAAAATGGAGAATACCAAATTAAATGATTTTGTATTCAATTAAATCTTTTGAATAAGAAGATTTCTACAACAAAAAAATTACGTCTTTAAAGCAAGAAATCTGTAAAATGTGGATTGCATGCTTAACTTCAAAGTTTAAAGAACTATTGTTTTTTTTCTCTTTCAGAGGAGAAGTTTATTCTTAAGTTAAGCAACATTTTTAATTTTTTTTGTTATTCTTCATAAACAAACACATATTTTTAAATAAAAAAACGTATTATAACTCACCCATAAATGTTTCCATATTTTTTGTACCTTTGGTGCTCAACTTCATGAACTGGCTGCAATGCAATAATATTATTAAACAGTTAATACACAGTATTTGTTTTTACTCAAAAAGCTGTCAGCTGGTGGGCCCATAGAATTTTGTATAATTTAAAGAGAAAATCTTTTAATGCAATTAATTATTTGTTAAAATGAAAAATAAACAAATTTTCTTTGTAAATTAAGCAGAATTTTTCGGCAAACCAGCTGACAGTTTTAGTTCTGTAAAAAAAATATTCTAATACTTTTTACAGAGTACTAAAACCGCAAACCCTAAATTATAACCTCGCAATTTCTATACCACACATCCAGACTGAGGATTTAACACTTCAAGGAATGGAAATCTTTTTTGATGGGGTCTTTGAAATTGCAAAACCTTCCTCACACTGCAACAATGTAGAACTCTCTTTAGACTATATTTTTCAGGGTCCTGCCACATTGACCAAGCTCTTTCATCTAGATCTTGCTCCTCCGCAGCAACTTCTACAGCGTGTCTAGAGCCGTTTTAGATACTTTTGGTCATCTGACTCCGTTTAATAACTTTTAACTAAGTAACTTTTTTGACAAGACAACTACAAAATATTCCTTATTGTAGAGTAATTTGGCTTTTTTTATCAGTAGAAAATGCTAAACTGAGAACACTTCTAAGGCAATTATTTTCCGTTTTAGATACTTTTGGTCATGTGACTCCGTTTAAATAACCTTTTTGAAAAGACAACTACACAAAATATTCCTTATTGTAGAGTAAGTTGGCTTTTTTATTATTGGAAAATGCTAAAATGGGGAAACTTCTAAGGTAATAATTTTCCGTTTTAGATACTTTTGGTCATCTGACTCCGTTTAAATAACCTTTTTGAAAAGACAACTACACAAAATATTCCTTATTGTAGAGTAAGTTGGCTTTTTTATTATTGGAAAATGCTAAAATGAGGAAACTTCTAAGGCAATAACTTTCCGTTTCAGATACTTTTGGTCATGTGACTCCGTTTAAATAACCTTTTTGAAAATACAACTACACCAAAAATATTCCTTATTGTAGAATAATTTGGTTTTTTTTATCATTAGAAAATGCTAAAATGAGGAAACTTCTAAGGCAATAATTTTTGCTTCGAACTTACTTAATTATATAGGGTAATATACAATTGGACATTCAAATTCAAAGCTATGATGATCTGAACAATTAATGCTTAAGAGGACTCTATTTGGAATCTCCAAGTCAAACCTCTAGATTTTCCGAAATCCAGATGTACCATAATATGCAGTTTATCGCCTTTCGCTGTAATGAATACGATTGACTGTGTCTATTCAGGCTAAATTGGCCCCCCACTATGACAGCGCTTGCCTGAAGGGGGTTTGAGGAGAGGGGGGTGAAAATCGCTGAAGGGTTTTTGTCTGTTGTGTGTCAGGCGAAAGAAGAATCCAAGGCGTCTCTGACCACATGCATGTGTATGTTTCCAATTTCTTACCTTATCAGTAAATGACTTTTTCCCAATAGTAGAATATTGGATGCACAAGACGAATAGTAATATTGACTGTGAACATAGAAAATTATTTATCCTACGTTAAACAAAATAGTACACATAGGAATCGTGTGAAAACTTAGATATCAATAATAAATTGGATGGTATCCGAAAAAATAAAATTGGAATTACACAGGAAATACAAAGGCGTTTTGCACCAATCTTGATCGATAATAAAATGTAGCTTAATTAAAAATGACGTATTTTTACTTTCAATTACCTAATATGAAATATAAGGTAATGAAAGTAATTGTGATGAGGTCGCAAATTCGAAATACATATTTTGGTGTTTCTACACGTTTTGGAGGTTGCTAATTCCGAAAAAGGGGTCATTGAAACGAGGATATTTTTTTGTATAAGTGTCTTTTTTGTGTTATACTCAAATGTCTTTTTTAGTTGCCTTGGTTGGTTTGTGCCCCTGTCTATCTGAAACTACTGTACAGATCGAAACTAAAAGGCATACGAACTTCAAATTTGGTATACGAGTTTCTACACAGCTCAAGTTTTTTTATGAGTAACAACAACAATAAATATGTTAATATTTTAACTTTCGCATTTTGTTTATAAGAAAAGTACAACGTATAATAACACTGCTCGTCCATCTGTATATCCAAAAGTACATCACACACCGTCACACAGTATTATGATACGCTACACTGCAGCAGTATCAAACTAAAGATAATTTTAAATTAAGTTAGAAAATTCGTGAAAAAAGTTTGTAACATTTATTTTATTTTTAAAAAACCATTAAACTCAATCACTAAAATTATTACTTTCAATTACCTAATCTGCCGTGCGGGCAGGTAAACTGCTGTATATAGACTAACGATTTGGACTATTGTTGTATAAGCACTCAATAAATCTAACCCATAACAAAGTATACTGAAAAAACTGTTTATTTCAGAGGAAAAACGGTCCAATTCATCTTCGTATTTACTATAGTTTATCCGCTCACGATTGTAGTGGGAAATATAAGGTAATTAAAGTAGTGCGATTAGGTCGAAATAGAGAATGTGCTTTTTTTTTAGCCAATTCTGGGGATCCTCTAGTTGGCCTCTGTCTCTAAAATTAGATGGATCACTTATGTGTGTGTGTTGTGTCCTGTCTTACTTGACGAAGGTTTATAAGCGGGTCTCTGACCAAGCTCACAAACCTGAATATATATGTCTACCAACCAAGTGTGTTTCTATAACGTTTTGGAGGGTATACTTAATTCCAAAAAAAAAGGTGGATTTTGAACACTTGTGCGTCTGTCAGGTCTGAAACACTCAACACCTGTTGGATGTCATTATAAGGTTTTCGTAAAAATCGCGCATGCGCAAACTGTTGCTACCATACAACTTTTTTGGTTTAAAGTAATTAAAAGTCATGCATTTTTCACATCCCCAGTTTTTAATTAATCATCTTTTTAGAATGCTTGAAAATAACTTGTTAACTATCATAACTAACCACATATAAAATTATAAGACAACTAAAGGTTGTGCTGTTTTTCAATAAAGACAACGTAATAAGGTAACAAATGAAATGACATAGCCAAAAGGCTGACAAAAGAAATAAATCTAAATCAGTGTTGTTGTTATTGTTTTTTAAATATTTTTTTTAATATGTCCATTCAACTAACTAGCTTCTCTCAGTGACCCTCTTTTCTCTATGCTCAGTGAATACTATGAAAAACCAGATAAGGTTAGGGGTCCCCTGGGGCCTATGACTACAAACAGGTGAAAATGGATGGACGATTTTTGAACTGACGGTCTAGAAAGATATGGTTCATGGTTGAGGTAATATAGAGATAGAGACAATAGTTCTTGGGCTAATTATCACAAATTTTGTTTGAATTTTTTAAACAGTTTGATAACTCAGATTAATAATATTTAATTTAGTGCTCGTATAATACTATTAAAAATTCAGAGATTCAGTAATTAAAAATTCAGTATTTTATATAGTATAATTTTGTATATGATTTTCAAGGTTAATCTTTGATAAGACTAATAGTTGAGTAAAAGAACTAATATTCAAAAGTAGGACTAATTGTCATATGTCTTTAAATCTAATTTCCATAATGAATATACATTTAATGTTATGATAGTGTATGACACCGTATTGGATCAGAGGCCCGAAAATCCAACACAATGGAAATCTCATATCCTCACAAAATTGTGAAAAGTAACATTAAAAACTTTATAAACCAATACAAAAAAATATATCACAAGGCAACACCAAGTCTATAAGGATAACCCTAATTAATAGGTTATTTAAAAATGTCTTCGCTCAACGGATACAGAAGTTACTTTCAGCATCGGGGCCAAAAAAAAAATTAAAATGTCCATATTCTTATGCAGCCATGAACTATTTTTCTAATATGCATACAATTTTTAAAGATAATGTGTCGAATTAATTAGAATGTCATAAAATACATCAAAGAACAATACTAGTGCAGTGGGGAGGGGCATGTTGAAAATATTCCGATGTCTATTGGTTATTCAGACGAAAATTTCGCTCTCTTTCTTCTTATTTTTTTCTTAATTATCATTTTTGAATTAAAAGTAATTTTTATTAAAATTGTGTTTTAAAAAAAACCTTGAAGTTAAAGGTTATTCTAAAACAAAAGAAAAATGATTCTAAGGGGCCACTTGGAAGCTGCAAGGCCCGTTTGCTTTGCCTAATTGGTAATCCGGCCTTGTGTGTTTCCTATTATATTGCTAAACTTATCAAAAAAATTACTTTTCCCCAATATTGAATACAAGAAAGTAGTATTGGCCACAAAACGAAATATATTTTTCTTACGCTAAATAAAAAATTAGCACTCATAAAAAAAAACATAAAAGTAATTGTTTGAAAACTTTAATATCGATAACAAATTGGTTGGTACCCGAAAAACAAAAATGTAATTACGCAGGAGAATAACAAGTAAGGTTTGCACTAATATTAATAAATAATACAATAATGTAATACAGACAAATAAAAATTATATACAGTTTTTTTTATTAAAAACAATAACCCGTATAATCGAGTTTGTTTTAGTTTGCGAGTTTTGTTTATAAGAAAGGTATTACGTACGTATAATAGCTTTGTCCAAGAAGCACTAAACCTATGTCCTGTTTGGTATATAAATACTACTATGAAATTCCCCTATTGACCAAATCACAGTTTATCTTCTCGAAATTCCAGCCGCCGAATGCGTTTCTTCAGAAGTCCTTTCATAAAACCCAGCCGAACTCACTGACAAAATGCAAAAATCTAGACCTGTAAGAAGATCCCTTCCCCAAAAACCAGATGTTACACTCCACAGCCAAACTAAGCCCCAGGAGAAGTTCCCCCCTTTCTAGAATCAGGGGCCAGTCACACCACGCTAATTGACCCCTGCAGAGCGACAGATAACAGCGTCATTAGGTCATAGGGTTGCTGTAAATGTACATTTCATTTCTGTGTAACTTTTCGTTGAAAATTTCTAAAAAATATAAATATTGACATTAAAATTTTTATAACAATTTAAATCGATGTGGAAAAGTATATTCTGTGTACGAGTGAAAGAATTATTGCTCTATCTTTATTCGTTAGAGAGCTGTGTTACGTTAAAGTTAGAACTTAACGAGCACTCAATTTTTTACAAACTTCAAAAATTATTAAAAATACTAAATATGTGATTTTCACAAAACAAATTACTGTTATGAAATCTACTCCTTTCGTTCTTTACAATGATAAAAAACTCGTGACCTTTTATTAAAATTGTGGCGGTAATTGACTTGCGAATATTCTCCATAGGAATAACATTACGATTTTCAAGATGTGAAATTCTGAATGGAGTCTTCTTAAACTCAGTTGTCATGCGAAACATAATCTAGATATTCCAACCATGCCAAAAGCTAATATGCTGAATAAGTTATTTAGTGTTTTGCTTAGCTACTATTACCGCAGTAGTTAAAATTGCTATATAACACCAAACCAGAGAGCCCAAACTCATATGCAAACACATCGAGTGCATCATGATACAACATTTTGTCTTACATCGAACACATGTAGGATTCAGTGTGTGTCCAACTTTAGCAAGCATAGAACAAAGTCCTTTAGCAATGTCTTATGTTAATAAAAATGGTCCAATGCTTACGTTTCTCATGACGTCCAAGGTATTTCCAAACAGAGGATATGGTTTAACAAAAGGGACTCCTCTTTTCTTCCAGTAGTCATGGTTTCTGGTGGCGTACCTAAAAATAATAATGAAAATAAAACTAGTAATTTCTAAACTTTTGACTTGGAATTTTTTGTATTTTATGCATAAGTCTTTCTGTAAACAAAACGCAAAACTTTATTAATAATACAATTTAATGATATTTGAATCTTTTCATTTGTGAATAATTTTGATAATCTATATAATTTCTTCAAAAATAAACTTAATTCTTATTTTCTAAATAATTAAACGACTGAAAATATATTTTACAAAATATACAAAGAAAACAACCATACACTCTTAAAACAAACGAGCGGTTTTAACTCAGTCTGAGTTAATTTCCACTCCTTTCCGTGCCGAAAATGCACTTCTTCTATAGGAGTGGATTTCACTCTTTTTGCGGAGTAAGTAAAAGAAATAAAAGAAAACAATCTACGTCCTACACTTTTAAAACGAGCAGTTTTAACTCAGTCTGAGTCAATTTCCACTCCTTTCCGGTGCCGAAAATGCACTTCCCCTATAGGAGTGGATTTCACTCTTTCGTTTTAAGAGTGTACATTTTTTCCCTTTTTTAGGCCGTTCAGAAAGTTAAATACCAATGAATACAGATAGAGTTTTAAAACAAAATATAAATTACCACTTTTAGTCCTGGACTATATTACGCATATACGAGGGTTGCTATTTATATTTCTGGCCTTTGCAACAGTAAGTGTTGCTAGGCGGCCGCAGACGATTTTAATCGAAACTTTGATATTTTTAAACATAAATTTTTCAGACGATTTGCCATTATAGCTTTATTTGTGTTGGTGACAGTAAATTGGAAAAGTTCTTCTCTTTCAAAAAATGGAATTGACTCGTTAACATTTTTGTGCGATTATTTTTTATAACTTTCGACGTGGATTATCAAGACATGAGTGCTTCGATGCACTTAATTCTTTATACAGCGATAAAGTGCCATCCTACAGCACTGTAAAAAACTGGTTTAACGAATTTAATCGTGGCCGATGTTCGATTTAGGACGAATCCCGTGCAGGTCGTCCAAAATCAGTTGTTGTGCCAGAAAAGATCGATGCTGTGCGTGAACTGATAAAGCAAGATCGTCATGTTACATACCGTGAGATAGTGGTGTCTTTGGACATTAGTATGACTAGCATCAATAAGATTTTGCGTGAACATTTGGGCGTAAAAAAATTTGTTCGCGGTGGATACCGCATAATCTGACACACGCTCAAAAAAAGGCTTGTGTCGATTGGTGCAAGGAAATGTTGGAAAAAATACGTTCAAGGTGCATCAAAGGCTGTGCATAACATCTACACAGGTGACGAATCATGGATCTATGCATATGAGCCGGAAACAAAACAGCAATCAACTGTATGGGTCTTCCAAGACGAGGCAAAAGCAACAAAAGTTGTTCGAGGAAGAAGCACATCGAAACAAATGGTTGCCTGTTTCTTCGGCATTAACGGTCATGTGGCAACAGTGGCATTAGAGCAACGCAGGACGGTCACTTCTGAATGGTACACGACCATTTGTTTGCCAGAAGTCATCGGAGAAATTCGAAAAAAGCAGAAGAATAGGCGAATCATTCTTCATCATGACAATGCGAGCTCTCACACATCGACTCAAACAAAGACATTTCTGACAGAGCAAAAGATCGAACTGATGTCATCCGCCTTGCAGCCCTGATTTAGCACCCAATGACTTCTTCTTATTCCCACACATCAAAAATAAATTACGTGGACAACGATTTTCGACCCCCGAAGAAGCTGTTGATGTATTCAAAACGCATGTTTTGGAGTTACCTCAATCGGACTGGAAAAATTGCTATGAAAATTGGTTCAAATGCATGCAAAAGTGTATTTATCATCATGGAGAATATTTTGAAAAACAATAAAACCAATTTCGATGCTACATATTTGTTTTTTCATTATTAGGCCAGAAATATAAATAGCAACCCTCGTACAGTTGTCACAAAAATAATTATTCCATATTTAAAATAGCCGGAGTGTTAACCCTTAAAAAAGGGGATGAGAACTCTCTCCCAGTACTAAGGACTGTACATCATATTTTATTTACTCTGTTTTTGTTTTTTAAAAACTATGAAAATATAAACAGAGACTATTTACAAACTTTTTCTAAATAGATAGTTGAATAACTAACAAACCTGTACTGCGGAATGCAGTACGTGTGGTCACAATAATTATCATACTGTCGTGAGCGGCAAAACTGAAGTAACTACAGCAATGGATCATTTTTGCTCTGAAATAATTAGTCTTTTTCAGTATGTTTTCTTATAGTTTAGCTTGTGCAACAATGAACCAAGTCATTAAGCTAGCTACTTCAGTTTACCTGCCCACGGCAGCATAGTTTGATATATTTCCCAATGAAGTGTTTCGAAAATGGCAGTGAGACGTAAAAAAAGCATTGAGAGCATTAGAGATGTAAATGCATCATGTCAGAGCAGCATGTAAAGCATTAAATAAAAAAAAAACTTTTCAAAGTATCTCCAGTTTGAATCATGACAGTTTGTTAAAACCAGACAACGTACTATAGATCGCAGATAATATTGTCACTATTATGCGATTCTCTAAAAGCGGTCCACATATTCAAACTGTAGTTAATTATTGCATTAATATAAAATAGACAACGAAACAAAGGCCAACAACTTATCAATATATCTGATAACTATATAATATACGTTAGCCCTCAATATCGTTAATGTATTACTATTACTTCAAAAAATTAAAATTTTAGTGATTTAGGTCGCCATTCTGGTTTTGCATAATTTGAAGCCCAAATGCCAAAATTGAGATGGCCAAAAAAGGTGTTTGTAATCGGAGCATTAATGTCATGCAGAAAAAATTGGTTTGGCAACTTTTCCGCAAAAAAGGCCGCTGGAAATCTGATTTTGGGAAAAGGGAACTAGTCTAATTCGAAGTATGTCATTCCACAGACCACGGATCGGCAAAAATTAACAGAGCTCTACTAAAGAAAGAATACAACATTATTATAATTTTATCAACGATGCCGATGTATAAACGTTTTGATGTTTTTGATGTTTTTTTATATAATAAAGAATTTATAAGTAGGATTTTTCTGGGTTTCAAGAGGTTATAGTCTTTAAAGGGGTTAATGGGGTTGTTTCACGGAGGATCTGGCAATAGCTCTGCGGTTTTGTTTTCATGTCTCTTAACAGTGTTGCCACCAGTTTTAGGAGAAAAACACTACGAAAAAATACCATTTAATTCTAAAATTACAAAAACATACCATAAAAATACTAGCAAAGCGTTTCACGTTTTTTTAAAGTCACTAAAAAGATTCCAAAATGCAGCTAGTATTTTTACGATATTTTTTTGTAATTTTAGAATTTTCTAAAATTACAAAAAAATATCGTAAAAATACTAACCGCAGAGCTATTGCCAGATCCACCGTGAAACAACCCCTTTTTTTCCCTAATCAAATTGCAAAATTATTTCACTTACCAGTAAAGCAAAATTGCAGTCGAGGCTCCTATCAGCAACGTTGTGGTAATGGGACCCCCTAAATACTCTAAGCCGAACATTTTTAAGTTGATTTCGTACAACAACAACCACAACAAAAAGTTTCTAAAACGGTGCGCTGGATAAAAACGAAGCAGCGAACGTACTATTATATTGACTACGAGAGAAGCTTTACTTTGTTTCGGTTATCTACTGATCAAGTTGTGCAATTGTTTCAATTGTTGTGCAAATGTTATCTGCTTCATTTCATTTCTTTCCATTGTGAAATGACTGATTGGGGGAAGTATGAATAAGGAAAAGGTCGTGTATGTATAGAGTGAATAGCTTAGTGGAAAAAGGTGCTAAGTGACATTTTTGAAAAAATTTAGATTTTTGTATCAATGGACATATTATCCCCTCCTTTTAAGGTAACAAATTTCCCCCTTTTCCTAAACTTTAGGTTAAGTATATAGGTTAAGTAAGAGGCCCAGTGGCTTAGTGGTAGTGCTTCGCATTGCCACGCCACAGGTCCGGGGATCGAATCCCGGATTGGGCGAGGTTGACCCATCCTTTCATCTTTTAAGTTGGTCGATAAAATGGGTACCAAGCATGCTTGGGAACTAAACACTTAGGGTTCCGTGTGAGGCTGACCATCTTACCGGGGCATATGCCTAGCACCCCAGAGCCCTAGGTCACGAAAGCTGAAATGGGCACGGCAGGCCTTGGCCCAGTAATGGGCTGTTGTGCCGAGGCGTTTAGTTTATATTTTTTGCTATTTGCAAGTGCTGTTTTTAGCTGATCTAAGTGCAAATTAAAAACTTTAAAGCTCATTTTCTCGTTTCCACCTTTTTATCACTTAGCACGTTCTTCCACTAAGCTCTTCGAATGTGACGAGCCTTATTTAGTCAGATACTATTGATTAATTTTCGATGTCATTTTTCCGATTAGTAAAAATCATATCTTAATAAATTAAAACCTAAAAGAAATCTTTTTCTAAATATAAGTTCAGCAATATGAAATAATGCTTTAAAAATTTATAACAATGTCATGGAAATGACTTATTTCAATTTGTCGCCGTTATAGTTTTCGCACACATTATAGCTACACTATTTTCACTGCGATGCAAGAGTTTAGACAATAACTTCATTTAGCTGTAAAATTTAGAATTGTGATAGTAGAGTTACAAAACCTTCCTAAACATATTAAAAAGGTATTTTGAAATGCTGTAATTGAAACATAATTGTTTGATTTGCTATAATTTTTTTTTTCATAAAATAAAAATTTGTATGATGCAAACGTTTAGACACAAATACGATATTATGCTAATTTAAAGTAAATCATGGCCTAATTTTGCATTTTTATTGATGAATTGTATTTTTTTATATGATAAATTAAAAAACACGATATCCGGTGAACTAAACATAATAGTGGTTCAATTTTACACCAAAAAGACAATATAGCCACTTTAAATCTTTATTAAATTCATATTTGCTTCAATTGTACAATTTAACATTTCTAAATACGAACCGAATGCCTACCAGTCCATCACCTTAAAGTTTTGAAACGAATTCGTAGATTTAGAGACATGTATTGACCGATTTTCTAGATGAAAAGTGCAGTCTTTCCCATATATAAAATCACAAAATAGCGACATATTATTCTTTTTTGCACTTTGGTGCAATGTAGAGATAGTCACCTCTTCAAAAACGACAAAAAATTCTGTCTCATGAACGTAATTCCCTCCACACCATTATAAACGTTCCTCCTCGTTTTTGAGGGGAAAACCGGTATTTTCAAAAGCTTATTTTTCAATATTCGGTTAAACCGAACGTGTTTAAATAGCACTAAAGAGACCGGTTAAATTGTATCCAGTTCAAAGAAACCGTTTTTTTTCTCAAGAAATTTCAAACTTCAGTATAAAGAAGGAAATTTCGTAATGGTGTGGAGTAAATTTCGTTGTGTGAAATGACCGACTTTTTTGGTGTTTTTGAAGATTCAAATAATATGATAGATTCAAATTAATATGATAGATTCAAATTATATGATAGATTCAAATTAATATGATAGATTCAAATTAATATGCTTCGATTTAAAAAAAATTAAAGTGAATTTTAAAGAGTTAGAATCAGGGCATGTGGCCATACTTTTTATAACAATTGTAAAGAATATTTAATTTTTTACAGACTTTCAAAAAATTAAATTATTAAAAAAATCATATTTTAAAGCTATAGCCATTTCAAATTATCATAATTAAATAACTACTTTGCTTAGAGCTTAGATAAAGTATGATCACATGCCTGGATATTTACTGTTTTCTTTTCTGTAAAAATTTTGTAAAACAAGTAATTAGGATTGTCGTAAAGTTGCACACAATTTGGCCCTCTTAAATTAATTAATATATTTTTTTATTATAGTAAAGTATTTTTATGCTAGTTGTTATGTGCCTGATCTTCTCACAAAGTTTAAAAAGTCTATCTCAAAAATTAAAGAAAAAGTTGTCTAAGGTATATGGATACCTTAAGATCTACATATAACGCATGCATATATTGTATAGCACATGTTATTTTAAAAGAGAATGTACCATCAATTTTGTAAATATAAGGTCATCTTACAGTACAATAATAACTTGAATTCATCTACAATGATGATTAATTATTTCATTTAGCAAAAAAATGCACATGACATCGTTATTAACTTATTTTTTTTAACAAAAATGTTACATTTTTATCGAAGAGATTACAGATATTGGGTAATTAATATTAATCAAACTTAGGTCAGGCCGCCACATTTTCCTTCTGCTAATGCTTCTTCTACGAGGTCTGCTACTTTGTCCTACAAATAAAATTTTAAAAGCTGTAAGAATAATACAAACTTAGTATGGAATTACATGCTTTAAACTTAGGAGCAAAATATCTCTACCCTATTTTTATTTCAATTTCTTTAAATATTCTCGTCCTTCTTGACGATGGTTTATAAGCGGGTCTTTGTGACCAAGCACACAAGCCTGAAAATATATGTCCACCAACCAACCTAAATATTCTAACATTCTTTCGAACATATTTAGTTCCAGCTCCGCGCTCGTCAAAGTGCTGTCTTATTGCTCATATCAGTACGCTTGTCTTGCTTATCGTCAACGGCGAATGAGGCCGAATGACAAGGGTCTCCGAATCAAAGTGCCTCTGTCTTAATCCAATGGGAAAAAACTATTTCCTCTGCCACATTTCTCCGGCTGTATTGAATATTTTTACAACAGTTTTTTTTTGCATGATTAATGTAGATCACTTACAGGGCTCTATAATTAAACCTTTTTTTAAAAATTCGTTCGAATATTTTATTGAAAATTTATTAATTGAAAATAAAACAAATATTCGAACCAATTTCAAAAAGGAGTAATATAGAGATCTGTAACTCGGCTACATTTATCATACAAAAACATCCCCGTTTGTACAATATTCAATACACCCGGGGAAATGTGGCTTAGAAATATTTTTTCCTAATTGGATTTACACAGAGGCACTTTTTTTGGAGACCCGCGGTCATTCGTTCTTAATCCCTGGTTAGTAAAGACTGAAGACGCACGTCAAAGCGCTAAAAAGCGCCCTGCAGAACGATACTAGCGTTTTGTCTTTTCTTTGGTAGTTTGTTAGAATAAACTCCTAGTGATGTGTCTTCATCTAGCGTAGTGAGCCAAATGCCACTGATATCTTCCTATTAGGTAGATTCCATAGCGATGGTAAATACCTCGCATACTTTCTTGAGGAGGCTAAGTGATTAATTTAATATTAATTATAATTTTTTTATTAATTAATAACTAAAAATATAGTAATACGGCACTTTTTGAATGTAAAAAATGCGTATTAATAATTTAATGGTACGTTAATTTAATTCTGCATTATTATTTTAACTACTAATTAAATACTGGTCAGTTATAACTATTTATATAGAAAAATTGAGTTCGACAAAAAAAAAAATTCGCTGAAGAAAAATAGAACTACGCAAAAATGGTTGTATGATTGAAAAAATTTCGACACCTGTCATTCCCTTGAAAGTGAAATATGATAGTCCCGTATTTTGCTTTTTATTTTAAATTATATATGCATGTTGTGATATGATTTTTTTTAAATTGGTCACAATCTAACTATGTATCAGTTAAACAATGTCAAATAATTATATATTACTCACAATAATTGCGTCTAATCCCTATTTATATATAATATATATAATATATATATATATATATATATATAATATATATATATATATATATATATATATATATATATATATTATATATATATATATATATAATATAGTATATATTATATATAGATATATATATATATATATATATATATATATATATATATATATATATATATAATATATATATATATATATATATATATATATATATATATATATATATATATATATATATATTTTAAATATGGCTTTATGAATTCAATCCATTATTACAGAGATATCATCACTAACAGAGAATAAAGAATTAAAAATAACATATGTACAAATAGCAGAACACAGGAGGCAACCGATATAGTGATATATATCGTGTACTCTGTCTACTGTAGGTTTAGTTGCGCCTTTTATTCAACCAAACCTAATCCGCATAGATTTGAATCATGCGTTTTTTAACTAAAACACCATGCGTAACATTTGGGGCAAGTCAAAACGGCATGCAATGTTTTCGGTGTCGCATGCGCTATATTTTGCGTTGCGCATGTTCAGTATCTAAAGGAGTTTACGCCAGCTGTCCAGCATGGAATAAATACATATATATTTTTTAAATATCATCAAATGGATCTGAATCCATTTTTTGTTACTACATATGAATATATGCAACACATGTATTAAAATTTTTCCATAACCCAAATATTTTTTTTCAATTTTTAAAAGTGCAAATTGTACTGTTTACAAAGAATGACCCTACTAGCCATAGTCTTCGATATAAAAGCTTCTAAAAAATTAATTTTTGTACTGCGCAATTTTAGTACTGTTTCATTCTACGCAACTCCGCGAGTAAACCTCAACGTGGATGACGCTCAAAATCCCCTCCTTTCGAAAATATGCGATAGCGTACGGTTTTACTATCTCTATAGTACAGTAGAACTTCAATAGGTATAATTCATTAGCTAATAATTTTTGTTAACTTTAGAGTTGGTTTTTTCTTATAAGATAAGGTTGACAATTCAAAGAAGATACCTCACAAAAATCTTCAAAAATCTTTCTATATTACTATTGCTTTTTCATAGCTTCACATGATTACGGACCATAGTAGTTCATATAACAAAGAAAAACAATGTTAGACCAGGTTTTAAAATTGTAGGCGTAGGCCGTCATATACTTACAAATGCAGCCCCCACTGCTTTGCATTCTTGTTCGTCCTCTTTATCAACACATATACCCTAAAAAGATTGCAATAATTATAAAGATAAATCAAATGCTTTTCGCCGTACATATATCCCAAAAAATATTGCAATAATTATAAAGATAAATCAAATGCTTTTCGCGGTACAGCTGTGGACAAAAAAAAAGTAAACACTAGGAATATTTCGGCCGTTAGTCATCATAAGGAATCGGACCTTTTTGACTTTGTGAATAAATAACATTCTGAGTTAATTGCATGACACAAAATTTGCATAAGGGGCCGTCTTCATATTAAAAATGTAACGAACTTTAAAATTTCCAATAGCAACACCCAATTTTAATAACTTAGAAATGTTAAGCACCCTCGAAAATCCCTAAATCTAAGTTTTTTTTTTTTTTTTTTTTTTTTTTTTTTAGGTTTTAATTTATTTATTTATTATAAGACTGCTATACAGAAAAGAAAATTTCCAATTACATAGCAGAGGCAAGACACTAAAATCGAATAAAATATAAACAACAAACATTGAATTAGAATAAAATACAATCATTAAAATTGAATAAAATACAATCATTAAAATTGAGTATTTATAAGGCCAACGATAAAATATCTCTTTTTAATTTCGTAAAGTTGTCAAAAAATAAATCACTGTTTACTGGGAGTTTGTTAACCAGTTTAATAAATTGTATATACGGCTGATTTTTAAGATAGTTTTTAGAGAAAAAAGGTTCTTTAAGAATATATTTATTTCTTGTAATATAGCTAGGAACAAAGAAATTAAATTCTTGTAGTATATAAGGACAATCAATTTTATAGTTTAATATATTGTAAAAAAATTTGAATACAGATATTGATCTTCGGCATTCTAAAGTAGTAAAACTGGAAGGTCCGATAAGGTCATTGGATTTACGTTCTATGAAATAGAGAAATTTTTTTTGGATTTTTTCAATCAATACAACATCAGACTTGTTAAGAGGATTCCAAATAACGCAGTTATATTCCAGAACTGGACGAACAAGAGTACTAAAGAGATTAACAAGGACATGAATATCGTCAAAATTATAAGTAGTTCGTTTAAGGATTCCTAATTTTTTTGGAAGCTCTAAGCGTAATATCCTGAATATGTAAATTAAAACTAAAACTAGATTCATAAATAACTCCCAGATCTTTCATGTGTGTCTTTCTTGTGATAATTTTATTATTTAATGTATAATTACTAAGATGAGGGTCAAACTTTCTTGTAAACGTAAGCACAAAGCATTTATCTGTATTAAGAAAGAGCTTATTTTCAATACACCACTTATCAAGTTTGTCAGTTCTGTCTGAAGAATCACAGATCATTAGGTGATGAAACAATCCTAAAATTTTTAGATCATCAGCGAATAATAGACAAGATTGAAAGTTAACAGCTATATCATTGATAAACAAAAGAAATAACAGGGGTCCAAGAGTTGACCCTTGGGGTACTCCAGATGTACTAGTAAAACAATTAGAAAAAACAGAATTAAATTTAACATACATTGATCTATTAGTAAGGTAAGAACATAACCATGTAAGTATTTATCATCAAAACCCATATATAATAATTTATGAATCAAAATTTTAAAATTCACAGTATCAAACGCTTTAGCAAAGTCAGTATAAATGACATCAAGTTGTTTATTAAGTTTTAAGGCATTGGCAATATTACTATTGAGGGACGAGAGATTAGTTGCAGTTGATCGTTTTTTAATAAAACCATGTTGAAACTGGTGATATCAACTGATAAGTGAAAGCAGATAGTTTTTGTGCATAATATTTTCAAAGACTTTAGCAAAAGTAGAAAATGATCGCGATTGGACGATAGTTTCTAACATCAGACTTTTTACCTTTTTTAAAGACAGGGATAATTTTGGAAGTTTTCCAAATATCAGGAAAAACATTTATTCTTAAAGAAAGGTTAAACAGAATAAGTAACGGATAGATAAAACTCTCAATGTTGCCCTTTACAATAAAAGCTGGAATCATGTCTAGACCTGCAGAACTATGAGCCTTAAGTGATTTAATACTATTTTCTATTTCATTATGAGTAGTGAAGTGCACCTTGATTATATCATGAGAAGTTGTTTGTTCATTCAAAAAAAAAAAAAAAAAAACACCTTGTTACATTTGGATGAATATTTGACTAGTTGTTTAATCGAATCACTTGATGTCCTTTGGGGGACCATCTCTAAAATAACAAGCGTAGTCTATATAGGTTCGTCCGAGGGGAAAAGCGAAATATTGAAATATAAGGTAGAATATGTTGAGGAGCCCTGCAAGGGATCAAAAGTTAATGGTGATGAAGTCTAATTTTTCCCCCTTTTTGCAAGTTTATTTCAACTGTATAGTTAACATTTTAAGTTTATTAAATTTAAATTTTTTTGTGTATGTCAAGGATTTCTATACTGGGCGCCATTGAGTCACGAGAAAACAATATTTATTTTTTATGAGAGCCACGATATGTTTTAAGTTTAGGTATATGTTTTGTTGGTAAACTTGTTTATAAAGATACAATTTTATAATTTTTTTATTTATTATTTTATTTTATGAATTGGATTCAAAGATATTTATATCTAACTGCATAGTATTTTATAATATTTTCATGACGATGGAATATTTTTAAACACTTTCAGCGCGTTCAAAATAGACGAGCAGACGATAATAGTTTGAAATGCGAAAAATCGTTGTTACTGTAAAATAAAAAATTTCATTTTGTAATTTTAAAAATATAAAGCATGGAAATGCAACACAAGCCTATAGTTATGTTATTAAAAAATATTCTGAGCACTTACCATAGTTGATTATTATTTTTAAAAAATGCTTTGCATCCGTATAATTATATTCAAGAGTTCGCCTCTTAAAGTTGAGTTAATTACAAAGATTCTTACCATAATCCTCCATTAAAAAATGTTCGGTGATGAAGTTTAAAAATATATAAGTGATTTTTAAAAAAAATAGCACTTGCGCATACACGCGTTATTTAGAAAATATTAAATTTATTGTGAGTTCATTTTTAAGCAATCCTATGTGACGTTAAATAACTAATATTCTTTCTTACAAAAAAAAAATAAATAAAAATTAAAAACATTTGTTTAAATATACGAAATAAATTGACTTAACACAAGACACTGAAAAAATATTATTTTAAAAAATGGCTCTCAGTTCTGTGGAACATGCCGAGTCTGCAAAAGCTTGACCGCCAATATTGCAGCCCCATTAGAAAAAATAATAATTAGAGATGCATGCATTGAAATTTAATAAAAACATTTTAAAAGATGAATAGAATATCTTTTTTCCGGATACAGGCTCAAATACATAAGTTCATGTGTGTATATGATTTGCCTGAAGCAAAAATCTAATGTAAATACAAAACGAAAAATTTTAATATTTAATTTCGTAAATCTTAGATTCAATTTCCTAAAAGTTGTCCAGTAGATTTTTCTTAAAAATACCGCGCATCGCTTCCATGTTTAAATAAAAGATGAATAAAGCAGAGCTAGATGAACAAATATTTTTTATTGAACATCGATTTTAAAACAATATTTACGAGTAAAGAGTAAAAAGAATAAATAAAAGCGAATAATAATAATAATAATAATAATAATAATAATAATAATAATAATAATAATAATAGATGAAATATTAGAAGGCCTACTACTATTAAAAAGTAATCAATTTAAACGTAGCTATTCTAGAGATGACTATGAAAGTGATAGACACATTAAGCTTATAATTCGATAGTTTATATTTTGCTTAAAATATAATAATACTTTGGTTAACGTTACTTATTCCAAATACAGATTTAACTTATGTTCACTCAGAGCTTTTCCGGCACTTCGGCAGTTGTATATATATCAATATTTAATAGCCCTCGTGTTAGCTCTAGTGGAACGTCATTTAAGCCAAAACCAAATGAACTATCATTAATCAACCTTAAAGACGCCTGTTGTGTAATACATCAGAATTTTCAAGTTCGTTGGTTTAATGTTTTCTTCCTTTTGCAAGGCCGTATTTGTTTATCAAGTTCACATATTGTAATCTTATACACAGTCCCCTAAAGGGTAATTAAAAAGTATTTTGTGATTTACTTAGCAAATTATTTATAAATTTTTTTAAAAATTGGGATTTCGCTTAAACTTCATGTCTTAAATTCATTTCTGTAAAAATATTAAGGGGTTTCTATTCATAATTCTTTTTAATATTAATATAATAATTATTTAAAAATATAAAATTTCTTTTAAATACCCCAATAGCGTATGCATTTTGTTTAGGTTATTTTAATTATTATTTAGTAAAAAATTCGTTTCATTATCTTAATTATTTATAGAGTGGGGTAGTTTTTTATGTGCAACTCATTTAACATTACGTCCCCTAAACTTTGCACGTCTCTAACTCCACCAATAAAGCTCAAAAACTAACAAAACTTGGTATTTCGTGTTAAAATATGTCATAAATTTGAAATATGGACTCAAAAAGGGGCGTTTTTATTCAAAATTTTGAAGTTGGTAACATTTTTAATATGAAGACGGCCCCTTATGCAAATTTTGTGTCATGAATTTAACTCAGAATGTTATTTGTTCACAAAGTATTGCCGATTCCATAGGATGACAAACGTCCGAAATAATCCTAGTGTTTACTTTTTTTTTGTCCACAGCTGTACATATATCCTAAAAATATTGCAATAATTATAAAGATAAATCAAATGCTTTTCGCCGTACATATATCCCCAAAAATATTGCAATAATTATAAAGATAAATCAAATACTTTTCGCGGTACGTATATCCCAAAAAATATTGCAATAATTATAAAGATAAATCAAATGCTTTTCGCGGTACATATATCCTAAAATTATTGCAATAGTTATAAAGATAAATAAAATGCTTTTGGCGGTACAGATCTAGCGTACAAGGTTCGGCCACGCCCGACTCAACTGATAAGGCCAGAGAAGCGCTCTGTGACGTCACACTATCAGTCTGGTTTGGGCTGTCGGCTTTTCGAAAGAGAGGAACGAAACCTTTTCGGAACCTGAAATTAGCGTCGGCCGTGAGAGAAAAGGTTTCGTGCTTTTTTCGGAAAAGGTCAATTCCATAAAAATGTCAACTTCGATAAAATAAAAAACATTGTAATTTTTTTTAATTTTTAAAAATTAAATTTAAAAATATATTCCAAGTTTTCAAATTATGGTTTAAGAAAGCAGGACGATAAAGGACATGTATTCACGTTTCCCGAAAAAGAAGATCGATGCCTAGTGGGCAAAAAAAAGATTTGTTGGCTCTGCAAATTCAGCCAACCTTTCAACTAGTTGGAAATCGTCCTCGATACGTGTTGAAAAACCTTTCACATGTGAATAAATGTATGTCATGTAATATTTAATATCTTATGAGTATTCTAGATAATAAAAAAAATATTAAATTTATTACTTTACACACTTTTAATTGAATATATTTTTATGAAACTTTTAGTCATTCCGTCACGGTCATTCGTCACGTCAAATGACAGTTAATGACTTAAACCATGTTACAGGTAGGTTGCTCTAAATTATAAATTTACATAGCTTATATATCATATTTAAGATACGCATTAGTTTAAAAACTCAATGTATTGCTAATTCACAGAAGTTTCCATTTTTAAGTACTAGGATGCAGTCGCGGTTGCAAAAATGTCATTCCGTCACACAAAAAGAAATTAGTCAAAATTGAAATAATAAAATACTTAAAAAAAATTTCAACTTTTTTTATTATCTTTTAATCATTAACAGTTATATATAAACTGAAAAACCAATTTTCCTTTGAAAATAGCTTCGTGGTAATTGTTCTACTTCAATTCTTCAATTGAAGAGCTTAGTGGAAGAACGTGCTAAGTGACAAAAAGGTGAAAACGAGATAATGAGCTTCAAAGTTTTTAGTTTGCAACTTTTCTGTCATTCACAAAATCACAGTTTTTTTTGCATGATATTTTAGTTTGGTTCTTCAAAATGCTTGGTGGCTTTTGGCTTAGCCGTAATTTACGTCATAACGCGTCATTTACAAAACGCGCTTGACACCTCATGCACTTGGCACGTTCTTCCTCCGAAGTGTTCAGATTTTTGCCAGTCGCTTAGTGGAAGAACGTGTTAAGTGACATTTTTTAAGTAAATTTGATCCATAAACGTTTCATAACTTCTGTACTAACCTTCCGATTTTCAAAATTCTTTTTCTGTTTGGAAGATAGGACTTCACAGATCTCTTTTATACTTATTAATCGTTTGCCTGTCCGTCCATCATTTTGTCCGTCCGTCCATATCCCTTTCAATTTCCTATCCAAAGTTCCTGATTTTGAAAATTCTTTTTTTTTGGTTCGAAAGTAAAAAATTAGATGACTGAAATGTATAGTATTTGGCCACCTGCCTGTACGTCTGCTTTTTTGTTTCTGTCCGTACGTCCTACTACCCCCCCCCCCCCAACTTCCTTTGTACCCGCCCAATTTTTAAAGTTATTACTTTCAATTACCTAATATAAAATATAAGGTTATAAAATTATTGCGATAGGGGTCAATAATCCAAAATGAAGATTTTGTGCTTTCTACACGTTTTGGAGGGTGATCATTCTAAAAATTGTTTTTTTTTTTTGCATTTATCCGTCTGTCTGTCTAAAACTACTTTACAGTTTAAAATAAAAGAGCTACGGACTTCAAATTTAGTACACGGGTTCCTAGTTCCTGTTGGACGTCATAATAAGGTTTTCGAGAAAATTCGAGTCATAATAAGGTTTTCGAGTGCAAGTAGAAGCTGCTATAAACTTTTTTTGGTTTTAAAGGTATTGCTGAACAACGAAAATAGATACAGACTTCTAATTTGATACACGTGTTCCCTGTACTAGTCGGACGTATCAATAAAGAAAATAATCAATATTTTCTACAATATTGTGCATGTGCAAGGAGTAGCTGCCATAGAACTTTTTAGGTTTGAAAGTTATTGAAAATACTTTATAAGATATATATATATAACTTTTTAATGATCGTATTGATATATAGTGTTACACATCCCTAGTTTTTTTTAAGATATCAGTCACCTATCTTATACTTTTTGTTCGTCCGTCTGTCCCTACTATAAGGATTTCTTTGAGTATTTAAGTTAAAAGAAAGTAGGTTATATAAGTTATTTTAGAACTTTTTGCTTAATGTTAGATGAGTAAGTTTTTAATTGAAAATATTTTTTAAAAAATACCATTTTCACTGAAATTATAAACTAAATACTTTGAAGAATAATAAGACAAATCAACTTAATAAAAAGTATACAAAAAGATAGTAAAATATACACAAATGCATTTGAATTTAATAAATATTAAATTTAAAAGACTTATAAAAATAGATTATAATGCAAGATGTAAGTTTTCGCAAAATAAATTTTTAAATAGTTTTTAGATAAGAATAATCGAATTTAAAAACAAACTCTGATATTAAAAAAAAGTAAAAATAAGTTGTATGGCAAGATATAGATCCTAAGGTTATTTACGTTTTTCTTTCTCCTTTTCAATTAAGGGTTTAATCAATTTTAAGAAAGCTACTTTAATTTACAGCATTTCTACATGCACAGCATTTCTACTTCTTTTTCATTTAACAAATGTTTAAACAATTTATTTTTACAATCGTGATGCATAGTACTTTTTAAAAGTCATCGCAAATTTAATAAATATTAAGAACTTATAACGTTTTATACTTTGTCACTTTATTTTTACATCAATTATTATAAAAATATTTTAGTTTTACATAACAAAGCAATATCTTGATTAAATTTGTACTTACCGTATAAGCTTTTATTCACGCTTTCAACCAAAAATTCAGCTTTCCGCTTGCTTCTTAATTCCATTTTAATAATTTTAGGAGTTTAGGACATTGCACAAAATGCGTTCGATAGCTTTAGAGATCAAACGTAAAATGGCTTTAAACGATTTTGTACCCATAATTCATTTTTTTAAACAAACCAGATGCTTTGAATGTTCGGTGCAATGTTGTTTTAACTCGAACTGCGAACTGCCATCTCCATAGAGCAGGTGCAACTTTGTTTTAATTATATACCATCTGTTCGCTGCTAAATTATCGATGTTTATTACAATAAAAATCAGAAGGTGTTAACACCTTTAACTCCGTTTAAATTTAAAATCAAAATGCATTTTTTTCCTATTTTGCTAAATGCACTCAAAACCCAGTTTTACGCAATATAAATTTAATTTCATTGATTATATTTAATAATTAAAGTTAATTAGGAAATATTAATTACATTTTGTTGAATTCTTTTTGATTAAAACTACAAAAGAACCATTTGTTTTGCTATTAATGCAAGCGAAAGTCTGAAAATTTTCCGCAAACGTGTCACTTAGCACGTTCTTCCACTAAACGATCGTTCTGGAATCGGGCGATTTCGGTGGAAGAACGTGCCAAGGATCCTTGGCACGTTCTTCCATTGAAAAAGTGACGAAAACGCGTGCACCTACCAACTTCGTATGCGAAAAATATACGAATTCAAATGTTTTCTAAAAAATTGAAAGCTGTTATGTTTAAAGCAGGTAATAACATGATCATTGACACAAAAATCTCAATTTTTTCAAAAATGTCACTTAGCACGTTCTTCCACTCAGCTCTTCAATTCAAATTTTCATTCCGTCCATAGCCCTCTACATATAATGCCGTCCAAGCTCGATCAAAATTGGAAGTCGTGAGAAAGCTATCAATAGATGGCGCCATGGCGCGACAAACAATGTGCTCGGTGACATGTGTTGTTTGTTTACACCCAGTTCGCTGTGATTGTGATAAGAAATTTTGGTTACAGAGTTCGAAATTTATAATTTTTTTTGTAAACTTTTGTAAATGCAACAAATAATGGCTATTTTTTGCATCATACTATCCTATAAGTCAAGGAAAGAACACGGTGTTTCCATATAGGAATTCCAACGAAATGGAAGGTAAGGAGTTTTTAAAATTATTCTTTTTTGGTGAAAATTTCTAAATATTTTTATTCTTGAATCTTTTCGTAATGCATTAATTATTATTGTTTTTTTCCCTCATAATATATAGTTTAAAGACATATTTACCTTTGTTCTATCTAGATTTATATTCAATTTAGTTCGGGCATTCTGTTTTCTAATATATGTGTTTTTGAATTAATAAGTTTTGAAAAAAACTTTTCAATATCTATATTCGCATAAATTCTAATATTTTAAATGCATTTTATAGTTGAGATTTAAATGATCTATCTCATTTTAAAATTTTGTTGTTGTTCGAAATTATAGTATTATTATTATTAAGGGACTGTTATTCTTAACAGAAGCATTTTTAATAAGTGTTATAGTATTTGTTAATTTTTCTTTAAGAAGCCAAAGCTAATTTTTTTTTAAATAATGGAACGTCTGAACAAGGTTCTCATTACTTTAAATTACTTCATTAGTGTTTTAATCTCCAGTAGAAAATTCTTATACGGGAATTTTAAATGAATAGTTCTATAGCGTTTTTTTTAAAGTTAAAAAAACAAAGAAACTCATTACATGATTATGTTTTTAAAAATATGTGCTTGCTGTTTTTAGCTTTTTAATCTTAAATTTCTAAAAATTGTGTTTTTTGGCAGTAGTATTCTGTAACAGTTTTTACACTATGCATGCAAACATGTTGAAGAAAGATTTTTTAAAATTTAAAATGGTATTTTATGAATTTCTCTGGCAAATAATATTGCTTGGAAGCAGAAACAAAATAAAAAAAAGAACTCATTTGTTTATTATGTTACTCGGACCGAACGGTATTCGAAATAGCCCGCTAGATCCGTCATTCACCGCGAATACATTCCTACTAAAATATGCGACCGACTACCAACAGATGGCGCGACCAGAGTACTTTTTGAGGACAGCCTGTGAATCTATGTTATTTCTCGAGTATACGGCGGCATTCTATGTAGGAGGCTATGTTCCGTCACATATGGAATTGCCCAAAAGCGAACGTCACGAAGAGCTTCTGTGCTTCTTGGCCCAGTAGCCCTGATGTTTTGTTGGAGACTTAATTCAGCTCAATCGCAGATCACAATAAATCCGATTGTAAACAGGAGCAAGGTAGACTTGATCAACTCGAGAATAGTCCGGCTCTCACTTCTTAGCAACCCAAATATTTTGATTGTGGAAGATTCCACTTTGAAAACAGGTAGAGAACCTAAAGGAGGCAGGGTTGCCAATCCCATGGCGTTAGGTGGACACAGGGGATTATTGAACTAGTTTGGTTGAAAAAGATGTGTCACACTAAAACTACACACGGGTTATTTGTGAAAGGAGGATTCTAGTTAATTGCTGATGGTCGTCATCAATTGTACATGCATTTCTTTTCTATCTTGACTTGATCGTCAATAGATTTGCATTATCTGTAGTTATGTATTATCTAACACAGGGGTTCCCAACCTTTTTGCAACTGCGTACCACTTGATTTTTTGAGAAATTTTGGCGTACCACCAGACCTAAATATTTTAATAAACGTATAATGTATTATCTTCTAAAAGTGTTCAAAGGTTTTTTGAATTAAATTCCAGATGTTTTTGTTTATTTATAACATGCTTATAATAAAGGACACATAAACAATTAAAATGGTATTCATTTACAGTTTTATTTATTACCCATAGGTCTAAAAACATACAAATAAAAAAACAGCACAAACTCGGCAAAACATTAATCATCATACAAAATATACTTTTATAGTCTTTAGTGTGAAACTTGTTGTAAGAGTTCAGAAAATCCACTCTCACACAAATTAGGGCAGGCGCATTAATTAACTAGAGGGGGGGGGCGGAGGATTTTGCAATACAGCTTTAAATAAAAAGGTTGACCCCCCCTTGGGACCTGAAATTTAAAATATGACCCCCCCCCCTTAATCTACTAACAAGCAGTTCTACAAACCTACCCCCCCCCCCAAAAAAAAAAAAAAAAACATCTTAAAAATAAAATATCAAGTTCAATATAGTTTTCATTAGAAATATTAAGTTGATGTAAGTAAGTAAACTTTTAAAAGATTTTTTTTGCGGAAATTATTTGTTCTCAAAAGTTGGGAATTGTCATTGGAAATAAGCAGATTTTTTTTTACAGCTGGGTTGACTGTCTTGCTGTAGGTTGAAAAGAGAATCTTCAAATGTACTATTTGTCAATTTGATAAGTTAATCAATATGATGCAGCTCACAGTAATTACGATATATAATTTAGAAAAGTTTTACTTTATGCATTTGTTGTTTAACTAACTTATTCGGTTAAATTTGAAAAGCATCAATTTTTCACATTTAGTGTGATATGAATTTTATATGCTTCCGGTAATATATATTTTTTCTGAAGACCTTAAAACTTAATGATAATAATTCTACCCCCCCCCCCTCCTTGGTAAATAATTGGAATATTAAAACCAGCCCCCCCCCCCCCCCTTTCAAGGATAAAATTTAATCATGACCCCCCCCTATAATCCTCCGGCCCCCCTCTAACTAAATAATGCACCTACTCGTAACAAATAGCATCAAAAATAGCAGAGCTTGCCAGAAGATCAAAGGGTACTTGGTTTTATATCCGACCCAGAAGTTAAACATTAGCATTATTTTAAAGAGAAATCTTTAAAATAATGAGTAATATGTCTGGTGCTCACTGCTCATGCGTTTTACAGAAGCTATTAATAGCATCATGTTGCTCACATCACTCACGCGTACCACCTGAAATTCTCTCGCGTACCACCAGTGGTACGCGTACCACTGGTTGGGAACCCCTGATCTAACACATCCAGTATCACCTCGGGGAACGCTATAAGTCAAAATATAGCTATGCAATAATAGTGAACAAGATGTAATTTCTAACTGCACTTAACTTGCGTACTGCACTTTACTGTTTCTACACATCAAAGAAATATGCGCTTGCAAAAGCAATGAATCGCCAAATATAGTAACTCTGGTCTGAACGAAAATCTTTCTTACTATTTTTCAAAGTAGACTGATCCGCAATTAAAATATTTGAGATGCCAAGAAGTGACAGGCAGACTATAGACTTGATCAATTCGAGTATAAGGGTCAATATTTGGAAAATGTTTATTTTGTGTCGAAACTGATTTTTTAAAAATATTTTTTTAACAAAAAACATCCTATTAAATTAAACTATTTTTCTAATCAGTAACGATTTTTTTTGCTTTAAACCCTCTTCTTTTCCACTGGGGCTGCAATTTCGGCGGTCAAGCCTTTGCAGACTCGGCATATTCCCCAGAACTGAGAACCATTTTTTGCGGCACCATCTAGGCGACTCTCGCTACCAATTTTGTCCCTCAGATTACAATGAATGTGAGCTCTCTGTGAATGTTAAAGTATGTGAGATTTAATTTTGCCGAAAGAACCCAAGCCAAATCGGTACTCCAGGGATCTTTTACATGCCACATAATCATATGACATGCGTGTCCATGATTTTCCCATCCAGAAAATCCGACGACTCAGCCGGGGCTCGAACTTAAGCTTATGAGGCAGACACGTATTACCTCCCAGCCACTGAGCAAGTTTTTAAAAGTCAGATCGATCGATACCGTGTCATAACTAGCTCTGCATATTTTGCAAAGATATCTTATTCGTTTTTCATTATCATAACAAATATACTGCAAATAAAAAAACTTTATTTAACGTCTTTTATCAATATTATACATATTTTTTTAATGAAAAAGTAGGTATTGACATGCGGTCGATGTCTGTCCGTCTGTCTGTTCGTTTCTATCATTCGGATCATAAAAATTCTTTTTTTTTTTTGTTAGAAAGCTATGACCTCAAAGACCCAACTTTCATACTTTTTGTCCGCCTGTCTGTAAGTCCGGACGGACATAAATCTACTATCAGTGGACGAATTTCCCATTGAATTAGCATTGAAATTCAATTTTGAGCCATTTAAATCACTGTTGCCAAATCAACAATGGCATGAGAAACTTTATTTAAAAATATTTGAAGCAAAATGAATTTTTCATGAATCATTTTGGAATTACGTCATAAAATGTAGCACAATGTGATTCTTTGATTGTTTACCAAGAAAGCGGCAAGGCATATTTTTTGCATACAATTCTGCTTAGTTTTAATTTACATTTATTTTTTTTAATGCAGTTTGGAATAGTTTCTATATTTTTGTTATTAATAAATATTTAATTATTCTTCGAACTACAAATAAATCGAGCAGACGATAAATAATATTAAGTTATCTGTGAAAAAATATTAAGGAAAATAGTTGATTTTGACTTTTAGAAGTTTAAATTATAGCTGGATGCTGTGTTTAGCGATTTTTTTTCTAATGTATGTAAATCTAGTGTAGAAACGATTACTGTTCTGTAACGATTATTGATATTTACTGTTATGAACCTAGTTGTTTCCCGATTAAAAGTATTACCCCGTATTTAAGTAACAGGAAGGTAGGCTATTTTAGTTCTTTAAGAACTTCTTGTTTATTTCAAAATATTGACCCAAAAGATCTGAAAATCTAACAAAAGTCGAAATAATTTGTTTACAAAATTACTACACCACGTTTGTTGCAATACGACTAAACTTGATTGGAGTGGTCTGCACGGAGAGTAACACAGCTCTAAAAAATCGGTTGAAATAAGGGACCTGGAAAAAGTCCCCGTCCACAAAAATCACAAAAAATCATTTTAAATTATAAATTTAAGATAGGAAAATGGTTTTTGTAAAAGTAATTTAGTCCTACTCTGTATCTTCTTAAATAGTTTTAAACAAGTACTTACAACCCAGAAGTCTCCTATAGTTTGTACAAGTACTACAAACCTTTGAAACTGAAAAAAAAAGATTAAACATGTTAAAACATAGTCATAAAAATCTAAAACTATTTCGATTCATTATTGAAAAATTAAACATTTATGTAGCTGATCTTACGCAATTTTACAAGATATTCAATAAGATTTTAGCTTGTTCTGAAAAAAAATAAACTGAAAAATCTGTATATGGTAAGGCTTTTTTAAGATTATATACCGGGTGGTTATAAAATAACGCTCTCTATTCGGAGAGGTCTGTAGCTTGAATGAATAATCCGAATGCAACAAACTTCGAGACAGTTACTAATCAAGAAGGGGGAAAAAGAATGGAATCATAAAAAAAACACTCTCGTCTCTTGACTGTGTTAAAGGTATTGGCTGTGTTAAAGCTCCTAAAGGAGGCTAGAAATAGGCAGCCGGAATCGATTACATTACATTAATGCAAGAAATGACCGCTTGGTTTTGCCAATGCTTACAATATTGTGTTTGCATTGACAGCGCCATCTGTCGGTGATTATTGTAACTGTTTCTTTTTTAATGTAATGTAATCGATTCCGGCTGCCTATTTCTAGCCTCCTTTAGGAGCTTTAACACAGCCAATTACGCCTCGTAATTTAGAACCCTGGTCAAGAGACGAGAGTGTTTTTTTTATGATTCCATTCTTTTTCCCCCTTCTTGATTAGTAACTGTCTCGAAGTTTGTTGCATTCGGATTATTCATTCAAACTACAGACCTCTCCGAATAGGGAGCGTTATTTTATAACCACCCTGTATTAACTATAGATTACTAAAGTTGATAAATCTGAAGAAACGCATGTAACAAAGCCAAATAATAGGCAAAATAAAGAACATACGATGAAAAGCAGCTGGAAGCGGAATTTTAGAAGAAAATTATTTGAACTGCAGTGTGCCGGAATTGGTTGATCAGATCACCGATTATTCCAAAATGGACGAGAAACTTTGCTACACGTTAAATCTATCGTGGTCCAAAGTCATGATGCAATGTCGCTATAAGATTGCGTCGGGTTCCAAGAGTAAAAAAACGTGAGGCCATAATGTTAACTGCGAATGAAACCGACCCTAACAACCATGTGACGAGTATGGGACGAAAAGCGATATCACATACAAGTCACTGAAGATCGCTGTGATGTCATATTCAAAGTCACTTTTTGTCCCATAGAAGTTGAATGTCCGCTTTTGCTACGTATCTTCTACGTAACATGGATATCGATGATATCGCAGCAATGTCGCATTTTGACTGGGATTTAGATGACATCACTGTGATATCACATACAAGTCACAATATGAGGTCACTGCAAGATCGCATAGTGAAATCCCTTTGATATCGCATACCAGTCACATTGTGACGGCGACATACGCGAATTCACTGTGATGTCACATACTTGTCACATTGCGACTGTGATCTAGAGTGACAAAAAATTACGTTGCAGCGACGTAACTGTGACAAACCTGGCTGTTAGGGGAATGATGGCGATTCTCCAAACCAAAGTGGCTCCGTGTTAATCCAATGAGAAAAAAATATTTCCTGAGCCATATTTCTCCGGCTATTATTAAATATTTTCACAAACGTGCTTTTAATATGATGAATGTAGTTGACTTACAGGTCTCTATAATGCCACTTTTTGAAATGGGTTCGAATATATTGTGTAAAATTATTTATAGAATTTTTTTTAAAAAAGTATTCGAACCAATTTCAAAAAGTGGAATTATAGAGACTTGTAAGTTAGCTACATTTATCAAAAACACATTTTGTAAAAATATTTAATATAGCCTGAGAAATGTGGCTTAGAAAATATTTTTTTCCCCATTGGATTAACATAGAGTGACTTTTGTTTGGAGACCCGCTGTCATTCGGTCTCATTTGCCCTTAAATTACGTGTGCTTTTGAAACAACTGATAACCTCTAAATGGAAAATTTTTAGATTTGAGTGTAAAATAATACATAAAGTAATGAATACCTCGTCTTCACCTTCACCGTAAGTGCACTTTTTGGCTTCTTCGGATTCCCAATATTCATCGGTGTTTTCTGCATTTGGGTCATTCCGAATGAGTTCGAAAATAAATTGCCTGGACTGAAAAAATAATGATTTATTACTTATATAAAAGCCTAAGCTATATTTTTTTTGTTTGTGTCAACATAATAATTCTTCTTAGCAGTGGCGCACTCAGAAAATAATTATAGGGGGGGCTGACCGGGGTCCGTAGGCCAACCAACGCAAAACTTTTTAAAAATTCCTTAGAATAACCGGTATTTTAAGGCATTACTTTAAGTTTATTTTAGCTCTTTGAATGCAAGTTTTGAGTAGGGACTATAGAAATGAATGATAAAACCCAGCAGATAAAATAAGATTTTAGGTTTTATTTTGACAAAATCTTTTTATATCAGCTGTCTTACAAAACAAAATTGAGTCTTCTTTGGGTCTTCGTCAGTGTGGATAATACACTGTCTGTGTCAACTGGAATTTCCCTGTGGATATTAAGATTGGCTAAGCCATTTAGCCAACTCTCAGACATCGCGTTTCTTAATCGTGTCTTGATTCTCCGAAAAGTGGAAAAGGAGCGCTCTACTGTGCTGGTCGATACAGTAATAGTTATGAAAATCTTAAGTAGGATATGGATGCTTGGAAAGATTGTTTTATCACAAATATTTAGAAAATCAATTGCATTGACGTGGTGTGCCTTTTGCTTCGTTGGAGAAAAGCTTGCCAAAGTTTCATTTCTGCCATCAACACGTTTAACTTGTTGTTTTCCAAATCTTCATAAACTTCAATCAACTTCAAAAACGCCTCTTTTAACTCTTTACTTTCTTAACTATTCTCTGGATAAGAATGAAGCAAGCAGTGAAATCCTTTCAAAATGTTCTTGTGCTTTAAGAGACGTTCTTCGATGCAGGAAATAAAACTTTCAATCCAGGGGATGAATACGTTAATTACGTTAATAATTAAACTCATAACAAATTACTTTACGCGAACAAAGAACATGAGCCAAAGACTGACACAGACCTCAGAAGGCGAGTGGGCGAGGCTTGCTGCTGGCTGCACGCAGTTGGGTTGTGGAAGGGGAAAATCGGTTTCTCCCACCCGCCACCACAAATAAACAAAACAAGCGCGCGCGAGAAATGTTCCTTTGCGGAGTTTGGAATATATGAAATACGTTTTATTTATTTTTTAGTGCATTTCTTAGGAATAAGAATGCAGCAATGCAGCTATTTATTTCGTAGTTTTAGTGAAATGTAACTCCCGCAAACCAGTATTCAGTATGCGATGTGTTCACTATTGGCGTATTTAAAAACAGAATGTAATTTTTTTCTTGAGGGGCTATAGCCCCCTTATCCCCCCCCCCCCCGTGGGTGCGCGCCTTCTTCTTAGTAGTAATAATTCTTCTGTGTGCTGAAATGTTTCAACATATTTTCGGAATAAAATAGAAATAGAACCTTTCGGTATTCGGTTGAATTATTTTCCGAATATCGAAAATATGACGAAATATTTCGCCGCACAGCCGTTGCAGCTACTAGGAACCATATTTCTGCTTAAGCGAAACGCCAATTTTTTAAGAGTGAACACTGAAAAAAATGGGTTCTAAACTACTGCCAAATATGTTTGGTAACATATTTTTTGTTCCTGTTACCAAACATTTTGTGCCGATACAAAAGAATTTTACTACATAGAACCATATATATTTAATAAATACGTTTACAGCGTTTGATTCACTGTTCTAAAAAATATTAACCGTTACCAAATTAGTTTGAAATGACTACGAAAAAGCATTTGGTAAATTATTTTTGGATCATAAAGTTATTGTACTATAAGCCGTGTGACAGAACCTGATGAAATGATACACAGAGCATGAAGCCGACTTGGAATTTACGAGGAAACAAATTTTCAATAAAAGAAGACGACTTGAACAATCCATGTGTTGAAGAGGGAGGTGACCTATAATTATATTTATAGGCTATATGAGATTTCGGAAACTCAACACCAAGAAGCAGACATTCATTCACGGGCTAAGAGCTTTGGTAGGAAAGGGTTAAAAAGAAAAAAAATAATTTGTGTCAAAGATATAGAGGGTTTAAAGTTTGCAAACAAACCCTACCTTCCTCTGATTGGTTACCCCAAAAACTACCAAGTTAACTTCCGGTTGAGACACCGGAAGCTCGTTTTCGTCGCTAGCTTCAATGTTGATTTTCTCCTCATGCCGTAGCGCGATGTTGAAAAATTCAATTCCCCCCCCCCCCCAAAAACATAATTGGAATCAATTGTATTTTTATAATATGTTATTTGACTCAAAAAGTTTACAATTTGAGAAAAACATTTTTATTTTTAATCTGTTTGCTTTTATATTTAGAAACTTAAATTATTTACATGACCTAACTTAACGTTTGTGCGATCAAAAAAACAATTTAGTTCTTCCCCAAATATAAAAGTAATTACTCCCAATTGCAGATTGTGTTTTATTATTTAGATAGAAGACTGTTTTTATGAAAATCTCTGCCATAATAACATTATTTTTGTTTATTATCAAAACTAAATAAATGCTAATAATACAAGTTTTTGACAATTTATTACTATATATGTATATTTATTTACTAATATATAGTGCACGTCGATAACGTGTGTATGTATATTTATTTATTAATATATAGTGCACGTCGATAACGTGTGTGTAAAAAATAATACAAACATGATAAGACAATTTATGAATGATATTCAATTTATGGATTGTCATTTTAATCAATTGTAAGATTATATAGCCCGTTAGACTCTTACATAGTTTAAATAATTTGAAGAATTGTGCTTTTTTGGCAAAAATTTGTAGTATTTTAATTCATAACTCTAAAGTCTTTTATTAATTAAAATTATTGATCGTAATTACGATTCTTATTATTTTTAATTTGATGGTAAAGTCGGTTGCATTTCTGTTTAAAATTCTATTTGATGCTAATCAATGTTGAAATAGTCAACAACAGCTTAGATCATTAAAATCAAGTGTTGAATATTACGAACTCGGAAGCTGCATAAAGAATTTTAATCTAGGCATCCGATTCAATGCTTCCACGTTCGTTAAAAACATTGCCTAAAAATGTTGCACATTGGTTGGTACAACACAATAATTGCTGGATATATTGTATTGTACAGTATATTTATTTTCCAGAATATATTGTATAGTTTATTCGTTTTTATACATTCTCGAACACACCGCAAAGCGATAGCGCTGTTTAAAACATCAACAAACCCTTGAACCGGAATATTTCTAGGTAGGTTGGACAGACTTCCGAGTAGCAGCGCCACCTGCGAAAGTTTGTGACATTAAACCGTCTATACGACAGGGAGTCACCTGACCCCCCCCCCCCTGTGTTTGAGCCTGCATATGGTTGACATGGATCTCTTCCATAACAGTGATGATTACTGACTCCGTCACCAGCAATGTCACTCAGATTGGACTGGAACATTAAGCCGACATACCGACAAGTCACTAACCCGACAGCTGGAACCCGACATGTACAGTAGTCGGAAATCTGATTTGTCGGGTTTCAGCTGGAATTATGTCTGGAACCACTAAGATCTGTTCCACACCGCTGTCAAATAAACAAAAGACATCCACCAGATAGAGATCATCTCACCGCAAAAATTGTCGTCAGGAAAAATTTGACCATTTGAATCAATGACTGAGATGTTTGTATGACATTTATTGAATAATTGACTACAATTACCAACGACTTTTTTCAAAAAAATTGAAATTTTTAAAATCTTCTTTGGTGCAGCCAGATTGGGCAAATGCTTTTGATAACTTTGATTTTCCATTTAAGGAAAAAATTGTAAATTGCCATCTTTCTTAAACAGAAATTCAGATTCAATCGCCAATTACACATTGAATATTATGATATCATGAAAAAAAAATCAGCTGCCTCTGTCAATAAATAAAATCCCATCGAGACGGCAAACATAGAACACGAAAAGGAAACAATGATCCGTTGGCTGGAAACTTTTGTAAGGTAATATTTATATACAAAATTATCTGAGTACAATTTTCATTCTGATAAAATTACCAAATTTTCTCAAATAATATTCAAATCTGTTAAACCTTGAACGAAATTAATGTTTTAAACATGTTTTCTGGATGGATTCGCAAGTAATTTATGGAACTCTTTACATCCGCGGAAGGATCTTCTCCATAGCATAATTCTATTTTACCAACTTAGGTTGGCCAGGAGTATAGTGCCGTGAAAATGAGCCGGGTTTTAATTCGACAAACATCTTTTCATTACTTTCGTTATTCTATACCAGGAAACAGAGTGGTTTTTGCCATATTATTTTGAAGTCTTATCATCACTTCAATATTCCATGATTTCAAACGTAATGTTATGCATAATATATCTCAAATTGTATTGTGAAAATATGTGTGTTAGAAATAGTGAAACTACATTTTTTGTTGAAAAAAGTTTGATTATTTTGTTAAAAAAAATTATTAAGGTAAGTGTAAGTCTTGTAATACTTTTTTGTGTTAAAATAAAAATGTGTTCTAAAAATTCTTTGGTTTCTTCATCCAACCATTACATATATTATTTTAGAATTATTTATAGTTATTTCTTGTTTTTTAAAAAAAGAAAAACAGTTGTGAATACTTTATAATCTCTTTTTTAAAGTTGAAAATAATTTTACGATGCATAATTTGCGTCTTAAATTTTGGTTATTAATCAAGAATTTTTATACTGAAAGATAAAATTAATTTTTGTGTAATGTTGCATTACATTTTCATAAATTGATGTTTTTCTTTCAAAGTAATTTCAATATGAAAAGTTTATAAAGTGCTAATTTACTCTAATTTAATATTTAACAGTTTTTTGCCTTTAAAGGTAGTTGCTTTCAAGTTTTGAAATATGTTATTGTGACAGTAATATTTTACAGTGGTAATAGAATGGTTGTAAATGTAATTTTATATCCTATAGTTGTGATAAAATATTTCTTAAAGCTATTCTGTTAAAATAATGCTTTGATTATATTTCAATTTAAAGAAAGTTTGGAAAAAATAATGTAAATGTTTTTTTTCTATCTAAAATGTTCTGAAATAATTTTATAATTTAGTCTATCACATTAAAATAACATGGAATGAACTTGTCATAATTAAATATTTATGTAAAAAAACATTGAAGTTTCTCAATATAAAAAATTGAGTGAACGTAAACGCGGTGGTAGCACATTTTGACCGTGTTTTGACGTGTTTGCAGAGTAACGTTTAAGGAATTTTTAAATTCTTGTAATATTTAGATATTTTAGTTTAGGTGGAAATCGGAGTGGTACCCAAGTCTCTAAACCGGAGTCTTTTCTCTGGTGTTAAACGAATGGAAAAAATTGTTTTCTAAGCCTAATTACTCCGGCGGTCGTATAAAATGAGCTTCGAAAATATTTTTTTCCCTATTGGAATAACACAGAGGTAAGACATGACTACATTTCCCATTCCTTAAGACATCAAAAAGTGTCTGATTCTCGTTAGTGCTGTGATTAGTATCTGTGGTTGTGACTGAGGGGGGGGGGGGGGGTAAAAACGTCAACTTTCTTTCTGTAAAAACAACAGACTTTTTGTTACAGGGTAATGACAATGGTCGAAGGATAGGATTTAAACAAAAGTTCCAGGATCTTTACCTGGCAATTTTTCGTCTTGCAAAAAGATGTTCGTACAATTTTTCGTCTTGCAAAAAGACGTTCGTACAATTTTTCGTCTTGCAAAAAGATGTTCGTACAATTTTTCGTCCTGCAAAAAGACGTTCGTACAATTTTTTGGCTTGCAAAAAGATGTTTTTACAATTTTTCGGCTTGCAAAAAGATGTTCGTAAAAATTTTCGCGATCCAATTATGGTTTATGATTAGCAGAAAATCATTTATTGCATTTTAAAAAGCCTCCAAATGTCCTCAAGCAAAACCATACCCAATTTTTAGAATTAAAAAGTTCAAATTTACCTTTGGTTCAGCCAATGCTAGTGCCTCTGTGAACTTCGACTTTTGTCCACTTTCTTTCGCTATGTGAATACAAGTACGTATAAATATACAAGAATAATTTTTTGTAAACAATATGTGTACAAGTAATCGGCAATTTAAAATTATGTGCTAACTAGAAATCACAGAAAGTAACAAAATTGCAATTTGTTGACGTATTTGTATTGAAATTGTTCTTCCTTAACTTTAGCATATGATTTTAAAAATAGAGGATAGGAAGGTATTATGGAATACCATTTATATTTTTAAGAATAACTCTTTTGGTTTAAAATAAAAATACGCACAATCTTTTTTAGTACATACTATATCTAATTGTAAGGAAGTGCCAATGTTGAAACAAAACAGTATTTTTTTTGTTATAAATACAAATACAAATATAAAAATTGTCGACCAACAACAGGCCAGCGGCCCAGCAAGGTTGTTCCAAAATATATCTAATACTTCACCAGTTTCCAATGACTATCGAGATTCTTCTTAAAATCTTCTACTCTCTTCGAATACACAACATAATCTGGTAAAGCATTCCACTCATTGATGAATCTATTGTAAAAATAATGTTTTCTTACCTCCTTTCTAAAGCATGCGATTTATTCAATTTCTGATCATGTCCTCTGGTCCGGCTATTTAAGGAAAGACCTAAGCCCTCCTAGTCTCCCTGTTTTATGCATTTGAAAAGCTGAATTAAATCAACCCTTGTTCTCCTATTTTCCAGGGAATACATGTTTAAAGATCTTAATCTGTTATCATATTCGATACTAGATAAACCCTTAATCATTTTTGTAGCCCTATGCTGAACTTTTTCAAGCAACTCTATATCTTTTCTGAGAAAGGGAGACCAAAACTGAACAGCGTATTCCAGATGTGGCCTTACCAATCCCCTATACATTTTCAGAATAATCTCCTTAGATTTAGAAGTGATACTTTTTTTAATATATCCCAACATCCAATAGGCTTTCTTACTTGCTTCAACACATTGTTTACTCATTTTAAAATCATTGCTCACCGAAACACTTAAATCTTTAACAAACTCACTATCTTGGATACTTTCTCCCTGTAAAACATAAGAATGTTTAACATTGTTCTTACCCAAATACAAAGTTTGACATTTGTTAACACTGAACGACATGCCCCACCTTGTAGCCCAGTCAGTAATTTTCGTAAGATCATTTTGTAATTGCTCGATTTGCTCAACCAAGAAAATATGTACTTAAAAAAAATTAAAATGTATGAAAATATTTACTTAAAAAAAGTTACAAGTGGGGTGTAGTGTAATATGCGGTAGTCAGGTAATATGGAAAAATTGTTTACAATTATTGAAAATTTAATTATACTTCACAGAACATAGTTAATTTTAACTAAAAAACAATATTTGAAAATTAATTCTCAAATAGTTTTGTTTTTTAGTCTATTTACAAAAATCACAAACATAATCATCTTTCTCTGCTCCAGTACAGTCAAAATGAGCACATAAAAAACAGCTAATGCGTTAAATTCAAATTTTATTCATCTTCGGAAAATTTTCCGTTACAAAAGATACATTCATCAACTTTGTTTAACGGTTCTTTTGTTGATGGCACGAAGGCAATTTAAGATTATATGTATTCCATATTACCCGACACACATTTTGGATTATGAGCTATTTTACTAAAGGATAAAACATTTATGGCTAAAAAACGACTACAGCATAACAAACTACTATTCTTTTAGTATACATTATATTCTTAACAACAAAATTAAAGTCTCATGATTACTGGAAGATTAAAATGTTTGAACATTTTCCGACAAAAAATTTCAAAAATACGAAAACACACTTTGTTTTGCAGCGACTGTAACGACAGCAACAAGAAGTTAACTCTTCGTTTACTGTATCATGAGGGATTTCTTAGGTCTTTCATGGGTTCATTTCCACGTAATGGCAGCATGAGAGAGGGCTGAAACTTCAGTATTCCATTCCCCGACTATTCCATAATACCCTCCTCTCTTCTACATATTTGTAAAACTAATGGAAATTTAAAGATTACCTGGAATTTAATAAGTTTTGTGAACAATACGGGATTTAATAATATATTTTAAGAAGTATCATAAGTTTTGTGCAGTAATTAACATGTATAAATAACCAAATGAATAATGGTAAATAACCATGGTAAATAACCAAATGAAATAAATTGGGAACTAAAAAGTAGTATGAAAATGTATATATATTAAATTGACAGTATAAATAACATCGTGTGCACCCTAAACTCATGCAATGTAGAGGCGATCTTGAACTTACGTTCTTTACAAATGAGGTACTTGAAGCAATCAAAAACGTCTTCTTCGGTTGCAACCACTTGACTCTGTGCGTTCTCAATAGCAACCCATATCAAACCAAGGAGTAAAAAAGTTGCTTGAAGATACATTGTAAAATTCTATGTAAAAAAATAACACACCTATTTTATATATATAGGCACCTTATTAAAAAAAATAATTGTTCAGTGTTGCAACGTATGACATTGACATTTTCTTAATTTTCTTGATAAATAATGATTAAAAAAATGCCAAAGTCATACGTCTTACACTGTTAAAAATTTTGTGCTAGGTTTCACCATGATATTGGTTGGTTTCACCATGATATTGGTTCCTAGTAGCTGCAACGGCTGAGTGGTGAAATGTTTCACCTTTTTTTCGGTGTTTGGTTGAACCATTTTTCTGGATTTGGAAACAAAAACCTGAGAAATGGTTCAACCGAATACCAAAAATATGGTTCAACCAAATGGAGGTTGGTCGGTGGGACGTTTCACCATTCAGCCGTTGCAGCTACTAGGAACAAATATCATGGTGAAACCAAGCACAAAATTTTTAACAGTGTATATAATTCATATCGTCGGTCAAATGACAAAACTCCGGATGGGCAGATCCTAGGGATTTGCAGTTTTTGAAAAACAATACCGCTTACCAACTAGGCTCCCCATCCTTGACATTATTGAAATGAAGTAAAAAAAATTTGTAAATCATGATTTATAATTCCCTTCCATCTTATCTATCTGTATTTATTGCGATGACTGTTTATTTATGAGATTTAACTACTATTAGATTTTTTATTTCATAATATTATATAACTAGTTTTATAAACCCGGCGTTGCACGGGTGTACCCTTAATAACGGTGAATGTTTTTTTATGTAAACATTTATTTTATACCAATTGATCCCTTCTCCACTGGTCAGCACTCCATCGGTATATTATATTTTCCTTCCATTCTAATATCAGCATTAATTTAAAAAAAGAAATCCGATTGTATCCAGGCCTTTCTAGAAGTTAAAGGGCTTTCCCATAGGCCCTGTTTAAATTGCCAGAATAGCTGTGATATAGTGGCCAGTTTCTATTTGCCTACATACAACCGAAAATGCCCAAAATGTAGTAAAAATTCCACTTCATAATCGACCACTTGACAGGGCTGGGGAGCCCAGTCGGTAAAGGCGTTCGCCTCGCATGCGATAGGTCCCAGATTCGGGTCCGAGATCGTCAAAATAACTGCCGACCTATAAACGGCAAATGCAGCCCAAAATAGTTTTCCTTAAACATCGATAGACTATCGATAGCTTCATAAGCAACTCGATGACAGCGTGCCAGAACAATCGATTGTTCTGGCACGCTGCCAAAAACTTCGAATGGATAATGCTTTAATGTTGCCGGCCCGTCCGTGGCCGAGTGGTTAGGGCATCAGCCTAGAGATTCAACCTTCTCAGGAGTGGGGGGATTCGAATCCCACCTACTGCCAGTCATCCTATAAATCGGATCTGTGCTGGAAATGGTAGAAAAATCCCCAATCACGAATGGGCCCGAGTACGTTGGGACAGACGTGATCGTTAAATCTGTGGAGTCCAAATAGGCGGCGATACATGTGTTTCTATCGTTCAAGTTCGTTCCTCAAAAGAGGGGGGGGGGATACTTTACAAAATATGTCATGCGGAAAAAATAGAGAATATTATTTCAATTTACAAAATAAAATGTTCTGAGTTCAAGACTTGCACATTAATTAAACACGAGTCAAATTAGAAGATTATTTTTGGCTCCCGCTTGACCAACCATATCTCTGAATCTATTCAGTGCGGGGCTAATCTGTTCAGTTTCTCCTGCCTCTAGCCAATGAGCAGCGAGATAAAGTAGCGAAAGCGAAACTAATGTTTATTTACTTTTTGCGTACAAGAATTTCGCTTAGATTTTCATATTTCATTTGATTTTAATACATATTTCTGATGGCGTGCGATATACATGTTGTTGAAAACTGCAACGATTCCCTCCAAATATGTTCTGTTGCTAGTTTGGAGAAAATTAAAATTTGTTCAAAGCAATGGATTTTAACGGAAGGTGTCGAGCAGCAAATTGCAGTTGATGTTTTTAGTAAAGTCGAAGCAGAGGCTGCAGACGATATTACATTAAACATTTCGTATCATAGGAAGTGTTATATGAAATATACAGCTAAGGACAAAATTTCCGCTGCTATTAAACGATGTAGCCAATCTACAGAAGATGTCACTTTAAATTCAGATTTAGAAATTGAGCTTGCACCTAAACGCTTCTTGCGAAGTGACGGAACTGCTCTTGGATGTTCATCTGCTAAGAACGTTCTTCCAAAAGTTTGTTTACTTTGTAGAATAACAAAATATGTGACCGACAAAATAACAAAGAAAAGAAGAATGGAAAAACTTGTACAGTGTGAAACCTATTCCAATTGCATTTTTAAAGCTGCTCACGAGAAAAATGATGAAGCGATACTTGTGCAGATTCGAGATACAGATTTAGTTGCTATTGAAATGTATTACCATTCTTCATGTTATAAGCAATACACACGTTTTTTATCGAAAAAAAAAGAGTTGTATGCGAAAAGAATGAAGAAGATAATATCAGACTGCATTCAAATTTTTTTAGCGATATTGTGGAGAAGAAAATTATTCATGGGAAGGAAACTCTACGAATGAACAAATTGAAGAACTCATTTATAAAAATAGTTGATGAGATTGACAACATTCATTTAGAATCTTATCGAAATGGTAATTTAAAGAGACGTCTGCAAGCGAAATATTCTCAGCTACGTTTTGTGAAACAAACATAAAGAAATCAGTGTGAATTGGTATTGTGCGATACTACAGAGGAAGATGTGTGTCTCACAATGACAGAAAGCTTCAGCACGACAACAGACACTGAAACAGATGAAGATGGTCTAAACACTTGTAATATTTCAGAGAAACCTAAAGCTGTCTTGGTTGAAAAAAGTGATGAGCTCCAAGCTTTATATACTTCTGCGTTAGCCCTCAAACTTGCAATTAAAAATGCACCCGATATGCAATATCCATGGCCACCAACTGGTTCTGATTTAACAGCAAATGCAGCTGAAGATCTAGTACCCACAGAATTGTTTAACTTTTTAGCTTGGACAACTTTGGCCTCCGATGAGGGGTAACCGACAGATACCCAGATATCAGCATAAAGCATAATGAACACATGCGCAGATCAGCGAAAGGAGTACAACAGATAAAAATTGTTAAAGAAAACCAGCCAATACCCAAACAATGGAAAAAATTCCTGTCTTCTGGTACAAATAAGGAAGTATTTGTGGAATTCTTGTTTACATGTTGGAATAACTTGAAAAGTGAAGATTTTCAGGATGTGACAATATTTCTTGCCCATAACAAAGAATACAAATACAAATACAACAAATACAAAAATTGTCGACCAACAACAGGCCAGAGGCCCAGCAAGGTTGGTCCAAAATAAATCTAATACATTACCAGTTTCCAATGTCCGTCAAGTTTCTTCTTAAAATCTTCTACTCTCTTCGAATGCACAACATAATCTGGTAAAGCATTCCACTCATTGATAACTCTATTGTAAAAATAATTTTTTCTTACCTCCCTTCTAAAGCTCGATTTATTCAATTTCTGATCATGACCTCTGGTCCGGCTATTTAAAGTAAAATCTAAGCCCTCCATGTCTCCCTGTTTTATGAACTTGAATAACTGTATTAAATCACCCCTAGCTCTCCTGTTTTCCAGGGAATACATGTTTAAAGATCTTAATCTGTTATCGTAATCAATACCAGATAAACCCTTAATCATTTTTGTAGCCCTATGCTGAACTTTTTCAAGCAACTCTATATCTTTTCTGAGGAAGGGAGACCAAAACTGAACAGCATATTCCAGATGTGGCCTTACCAATCTCCTATACAATGGCAAAATAATCTCCTTAGATTTAGAAGTGATACTTTTTCTAATATATCCCAACATTCGATTGGCTTTCTTACTTGCCTCAACACACTGCTTACTCATTTTGAAATCATTGCTCACCAAAACTCCTAAATCTCTAACGAACTCACTATTTTGGATACTTTCTCCATGTAAAACATAAGAATGATTAACATTGTTCTTACCCAAATGCAAGGTTTGACATTTGTTAACACTGAACGACATGCCCCAGCGTGAAGCCCATTCAGTAATTTTCGTAAGATCATTTTGTAACTGCTCAATATTCTCAACAGAATTTACTGTACTCGTCACTTTTAAGTCATCTGCAAAAATACTTAACTTGCTATTCAACCCCCAGCTGATATCATCAATAAACATAATAAATAAAATTGGTCCTAGTACAGAGCCCTGAGGCACTCCACTTACAACCTCATTCCAATCAGAGTACTTACCATTAATGTGAACCCGTTGTTTTCTATTGGTCAACCAATTTTTAATCCAACGGACCACAGCAGTCCCTAACCCAAATCTTTTCAACTTATATAACAAAGCTTCATGAGGAACTTTATTAAAAGCCTTTTGGAAATCTATGTAAATAACATCAACCATATTGCCTTTATCAATCCCTTCTGTAACAGTATCATAAAATTTTAAAAGATTAGTTGTACAAGACCTACCTTTTCTAAAGCCATATTGATTATCTGAAAGTAAATTATTAGTTTCCAAAAAAGTCATTATACGCATTTTCAACAATGTCTCAAAAACTTTACCTAAAACAGATGTAAGACTAACTGGTCTGTAATTACCTGGATCAGATTTAGGCCCTTTCTTGTACAATGGAGTAACATTCGCCAATTTCCAGTCTGCTGGCACCTGTCCAGAAATAAATGATGACCTAAAAATAGTCAGAATTGCATCCCCCAACTCTTCTGCACATTCAACTAAAATTTTAGTATACATATCATCAGGGCCAGGTGCTTTGTTAGGTTTCATAGTTTTTAATAGACGAATAATCTCCTCCTTAGAAAAATCACACTCAATACAATCCAGTTCTTCAGTTACTTCCCCTGAAATATGCACATTTTTAAAATCTTTACTAAAAACACTAATAAAAAAGTTATTCAAAAGATTAGCCATTTTCATGTCGTCATTTATTAACTGTCCTTGACTATCTTTAAATGGTCCAATGGAGCTACCCTGTTTTACATTACCTCTAGCATAAGCAAAAAAATCCTTAGGGTTATCCTTAATACCCCTAGCTAGATTCTCCTCTAATGCAGATTTGTGTTTTCTACTAAGATTCTTAAACTCTCTCCTGGCAACTCTGTAAGCTTCCTGATCAACCTCTCTACCAGTTTGCTTAGCATATTTGTAAACCTTTTGCTTTGACCTAAGGGACTTTTTAATATCCTTGGAAAACCATGTCATTCTTTTTCAACTTGTGCAGGAATTTTGAATGTAGCAGATTTGTGCACTGATCATGAAGAAGCAGATACACGATTGATTCTTCATGCTTCTCATGCAAGCCAAGTGCATAAAAATGTTATTATTAAATGCAGTGATACAGATGTCCTAATGATTGCACTTACCCTTGGTTACAACATAAAATCAGATCTGTTTATTTTAAAGGGTAATGTGCAAAACCTGACTGCCATTAGCATTTCTAATGTGTACAAAACCATAAGCAAATCAGTTTGTGAAGCCCTGGTTGGTTTTCATGCATTTACAGGTTGCGATTCTGTCAGTGCTTTTAAAGGTAAAGGCAAAATTTCTGCTTTAAAACAAATGATAGCATCAAATGAGTACATATTTGTATTTCAGCAGTTGCGATAATTTTAAAGTTTTCAAACATATATATTCTTTTGATCACGAGATGAGTTTTCCTATAAAAATCACTGTTTATTTTCCTGTGTACTCACTGATATCACTCGCATGAGTTTTTCAAATTGTATAATTATTTACCATCTAGGCTTTCATTAAGTTTTAAATGCTTTGAGTATTGATATATATATTAGTTATTACCAATAGAACATTTAGCTTAATATTGATTTCATAACGATGCACTTTTACATGTCTGTTTTTTTCCTTTAAGAAATTAAGGACATTGTACGGAGATTTATTATTAGCGTTATGGAATGCAATACAAACTACAAGGATACTTAACTTGCATATGTTTTTATATAATGTTTATCGGCATTTTAACCTTGTTTTAATTGTCAAATTTCATTTTTAGGGTTATGTATATTTTAGCAAGTTTTCATTGTGAATATTCTCAAGTGTTATGTCAGTCTGATTATCTCGAAAAACCTAACCTTTATCTTCTATTATCTCACATATGTATATATCTGTATTTTTTTTGTTCAGTAGATGGTACCTTATAATACATACAATTAAATATCAGCTACCTAACATTAAATTCTTCAAACAATTAAATCAACAGTTTTTTTCAAAAAATTTAATTTATTTTCGAAACAGAATACCCGCACTTAAAAAAAGTGCATTGACAATCTGGCTATCTAGAGGAATCACAAAAAACAATACTGTTGTTAACAGGCGATCATTTGACACTTGATAATAGGGATTCCAATTAAGTTAACCTTCCAAATGTAAATATACCTCACTATTCATTTTCCTGTATAAGGAAACTTTCACTAATTTACCATCTACTCAAATCATTAAGTTTTAAATGCTTTTATTTTTAAAGCATTAGTAACAAGTGTGTGTTTCTCTTTCTCTATCGTACATTTTTGTCTAAAAAAAGTGTGAATTTTAAAAGGTGTGTTTTCAGGTTTATTAATAAATACGTCATTTGTCAACTTTTTTATTATTCGTTTCCTTTTAAAAGCAATTTACATTCTTCTTAAATAATGCTATCCAGTATCTAATGCCTCTGATTTTTAGTACAGCTTGATTTTGTAACCTTGATTACCTTGAACATTTTTTTGAAAAAAAAAATATATATTTAATAACAGGTAACATTTCTTAATATTTGATTGAAATTTTCCAGTTTTAAAAATTTTCCACGCAGAAGAAGGCAAAATCAAGCTGTATTGAATTTATTTTACAAAACTAACAATATTTAGCATATATTTGAAGTTTTATGATTTGGGAACAATTAATGGGAACAATTTATTGATTTCTACAAGTAGTAAAGAATCGAATCGGTTCTTAAGACTTAAAAAATAAATACATGTTTAAAAATGTTCTTTTAAATTTATTCGGCGTATTTAGATGCAAGGTTTGCCCAGAAGTATATTTTTATTAAATGTCTAAAACCACATTTGATTCAATCTTTTAAATCAACGAAACATTTAAAGTTAAAAATTCACATTGCCGTCTGCTGAGGTGCTGAGCTTGTTTGTTTACATTTGACACCGGCGTTTAGCCTTCTATGATTGGCTGATCCATAGATTAAATACCCTCTAGATCTGCAACTCTGATTGGATTACCATTAATGATTTTCTATATTGAAATTGACATAGAAACTAGCGCCCCTATAGTGTCTAAGGGAACTAATGTAATGGTTTCTGGCTGCCTATTTTTAGCCTCCTTTAGAAGCTTTAACAGAGCCAATAACGCCACCTAATTTAAAACCCTGGTCAAGTGACGAAAGGAAACTATTTTTGACGAGAACGCATCGTTGCCATGCGATTTTGTATAATATTAATAATTAAAATAGTTGCAGTTGTAGTTAAACCTATCTCTGGGTTTAATTTAATGAATTAAATACTTTTTCAATTTATAAAAAAGTACATTAAATGTAGTGTTAAAATATAAATTAAAATTATGCAAAACATTTAATAAATATTTCGCGAAACTACTTTTAAAAATATTGATTATTATTTAAAATATTGATTAAAAAGAATACAAGAATAAAATTTAAATGCATGATTATCAACATATTTCTTTTTTTATTATAATCTATTTCTTTTTTTATTATAATCTTTTACATTATTTTTTTTTATTCTTATCAAACCATTTTTGAATGTACATTACAAACAAAGAACACATAACTTTAAATATTTTATTAAAATGATAAGAGACACTGCATTATTTAGCACAATTATTATTACAATTTTGCTAGATAATAAAAACATGTTAGATTGCGTACAAATTTTATTTAGAACGCCACCATATGTATCTTATGCATGCCATTATGGTTTGATTATGCAAGTAAATTTATCAGTTTCTGTGAAGAGACTGCAATATCCTATAAGTGTCACGAAAACCCAACGTATCTAAAATTACCAGGAACAGAATTCCGAATACTTAGGCTACACAGTTCGTGTGACAATACAGATTCTTTACGGATGATCAATATAACACAGTTTAACGTTTACTCCTACTCTATTTATTCACAGAATTTACATTAAAGCTTAAAATATTACGTGGAAATTAGTCATACAACACGAAAACATTCTTACGACCTTCGTAAAAGAAAAAGTCAATGCCGATCAGTTCAGAATCAAAAGTTCTAAATTTCAAAATATTGTTGTTCGGGTTGACCGTCACATAGTCGAGTTGAGTAATTTCCCTGCTTCTCGCCACAATAAGTATGAAGCACGGGAAAAAAGCATTTCTTTATGTAGAAGCATTTCTTCATGTATGATGTGTGTGTGTGTTTCTTCATGTATTTTCATTAAAATAACTTAATGTAACCTACAACCGCGAAATGGACATAGGTTAGTTTTAGTATTACACATACACACAGGTATTTTCGGTTACAAACTACTAGTAAAGCATTGCCTTATAATTTTAAATAATTAACTAAAATTGTAAGTGTTTATGATTATTGCCGGTATTATGTACGAAACTTATTTTATATGCTAGTTACAAACTTAACAAAACAACTGCCAAACGTCCCCAAAATAACTGCAAGCCTATAAATGGGCCGTGTAGCCCCCCAAAAAATGTCTGACGAATAATATCCCGTGTCGAGCTAGTGCACGTTAAATATATACCAAGTTCCAAGGAAAGCCCCAAAGCTGAGTACGATGTCGCTCTTGAAGGTTGCGTTGGGTGCCTACTCAGGTGTCGGCTCGTCAGTTGACTTTGGTTCTAAATAGGGTACTTGACTAAAATTTTTTTATTGTCTTAAAATATTCTTATGCCAAAAATATTACACCCGTATTTTTTCTTTTTTTCAAATACCCTATAAAAAGGCAGAAAAAGGAATTTTAAAATTAGGACGAAAAATCACTCCCGAAAACGCTTCCTGGCTGTCACGTGGTATCTGTGATGTCACTAGTGACTATAAACAAACTTTGAAACACCACTTTGGAATCGATTTTAGGCAAATTTGAAATATCCGCTTCTGTAAAAAGCCTTACATTATCTCAATATTTATTATTTCAAGAGTTAATTAGATTAAATCAAGTTTAATCAGAAAACATAAAACATCACGCCGGTTTGTTTATAGTTACTAGTGACGTCAGCCAAACCGTCGTGTTTGTGATCACGTGATGAACACGTGAAAAAATGCCTTTATAAAATGATTTTTTTAATGATTTAAAGATTTATTTTGCAAAAAATGTATATGCATTTGTTATTTTTGACTTTCAACTATAATTTAAATAATATTGGAAGGTATTTTGGCGATGCAGTCAAGTACCCTATTACGACGCCCGTCGCTAATAGCCGTCGTGTAGATCAAGTGCGACGATAATTCAACTCAACTCAGTCATAGCACTTGTACAGCTCTAGTACGACTTACGCTCAACCTAATTAAATTATAAGTTCTCTTGGTATTTCGAAATTAAAATCTTTCAATCATCAAATCAAATGTTGACTGTAGTTTGTTTCGATCATTTAGTTCTTTCTCAAATATTAGGTAGCGTTAAGATCGAAAATTGCAATTATCAGTTAAAATCTGACGTAAATCTTGGGTACCCGCTCACATGTCGACCTCGTCACTTGACCAGGGTTCTAAATTATATGGCTGGCGTTATTGGCTGGCGAGAATTTATTTATTCATTTCATTTCATTTCATTTTATTTCATTTTATGCATTTCATTTATTCATTTCATTTATTCATTTCATTTTATTTATTAATTTCATTTCATTTATTCATTTCATTTATTCATTTCATTTATTCATTTCATTTATTCATTTCATTTATTCATTTCATTTATTCATTTCATTTATTCATTTCATTTATTCATTTCATTTATTCATTTCATTTATTCATTTCATTTATTCATTTCATTTCATTTCATTTATTCATTAATACATTCATTCATTCATTCATTCATTCATTCATTAATGCAGTCATGCAATCATGCATTCATTTACTCATTAATTAATTAATTCATTCATTTATTCGTGCATTCATTCATGCATTCATTTATTCATTAATTTATTCATTCATTCATGCATTCATTCATTTATTCGTGCATTCATTCATGCATTCATTTATTCAATCATTTATTCATTCATTTGTTCATTCATTTATTCATTCATGTATTCATTCATTCATGCATTCATTCATGTATTCATGTATAAATTCATTTATTTATTCATTCATTCATTTATTTATTATTATTCATTCATCATGCATTCATTCATGCATTCATTCATTCATTCATTCATCCATTCATTGATTCATTTATTCTATATATATATATAATATATATATATATATATATATATATATATATATATATATATATATATATATATATATAATATATATATATATATATATATATATATATATATATATATATATATATATATATATATATATATATATATATATATATATATATATATATATATATATATATATATATATATATATAATATATATATATATATATATATATATATATATATATATATATATATATATATATATATATATATATGCATATATATTTCGCAACTCTAAAGTATAAATTAGAAGTACAGTAAATGCTGTGTTTAGCGAGTTTGTTTCTATGTTTTATAACTCGTCTGTGGAAGCGGTTCTAGGTGATAGTTACTGTTACAAACCTACTTGTTGTAGTTTTCATAAAGATGTAAAAAACAATACGTTTTGTTAGTTAGGTTCATCAATGTTCGAAAAGGAAGCAGGTATTTTTATTCTTAATTGTAACATATAACATGCTTATGTTATACACTGAATTGCTTCTATGAATTTCAAATACAAATTAAAACTAAATTTAATTCATGGAAATAACTGCATTTAAAATTGGGAAAATTTTTTCATTGTTACAGGGATTGGATGAACACGTAGCAGGTCTTTCTCGTCTTTGAACACAGATATTGGTTTGAACCTAGCAACGTGTCCTGGGGAAAAAACCATCTGCTGAACTAATTTGCCAATTACTTTTCAGCTGTTTCTAATTCAGAAACTTTAAGTTCGCCAGATTTTCTTTCCTGAGATGTAGATTAGTTGCGAACCTCAGCATCCAAGCTACCATTCGTATAATCTATGAATATTTAGAAAAATAAGAGAAGATCCATGAAAGATCTGAATTGAAATCGCAAGTTGAGAGTATGATGTCAGAAGTTATTTCTTTGCTGTCGTTGGGATTTAATGGAGGCCCGTCTGCTTCAGTTGAGTGGTTGCAATTAACCAGAAGACCACCTGAACTTAACCTTTCCTTTACAATTTCTTCGTCATTGCTGACATCAACCTCTAATGTTATGCCCCAACTCGTTTTTGGTTCTTTCAGCCATGTTGGACCCTCCCACCACTTCAAAGCTTTCAAGGTTTTTGGAGAACATCCTCTTGATGGAAGGTCTGCTGGGTTCATTTTCCCTGCAACATGACGCCAGGAGGAAATGTCACTCAACTTTCTTATTTCATCTGTGCGATTCCTTACAAAAACCGACCAGTTCTCTGCCTTCGAAATCCAGGTCCCTCCTTTGAGTTGCGTAATACGAGACTTTGCTGACAGAAGACTGATTCTAACGTCATCTTCGTCTTCAATTCTCAAGAAAACCACCGCTGCATAATCCTCTTTTACTGGCATCAGTCGCAAAACTGGCATCAGTCGCATCGCAAAATGTATGTACAGAACAGTTCTTTAGATTTTCTGAGGTAACTTGAATCCACCTGGGAATCTCAATTTCTTCCAATGTTTTCAAATCTGCATACCACAAAAGAAATTATTTTTTCCGATCTCTTCTGATCTCTTCATCTCAATCAACGCCAATCCTGAACGCCGAAATCCCGAAAGACCATAATCCCGACAGGGACGAAATCCGGAATGGGTCAAAACCCGACAAGGACGAAATTCCGAATGGGTCGAAATACCAAAAATAGATTTTTGTCCATTTCTCGATATTTAAAAAAAAATATTAGAGATAATTCATTTATTTAGTTAGTTATTTAGTCAGTTAATTATTTAGTCAGTCTGTTATTTAGTCAGTCAGTTAGTCAGTCAGTTAGTCAGTCAGTTAGTTAGTAGTGTCAGTTAGTTAGTCAGACAGTTATTCAGTCAGTCAGTCAGTTAGTTAGAAGTGTCAGTTAGTTAGTCAGTCAGTTAGTCAGTCAGTCAGTTAATCAGTCAGTTAGTTAGTAGTGTCAGTTAGTTAGTCAGTCAGTTATTCAGTCAGTCAGTTAGTTAGTTAGTTAGTCAGTCAGTTAACTTACTGACTGACTAACTAACTGACTGACTAACTGACTGACTGACTAACTGACTAACTAACTAACTAACTAACTAACTGACTAACTAACTGACTAACTAACTGACTGACTAATTGACTAACTGACTGACTAACTGACTGATTAACTGACTGACTAACTAACTGACTGACTGACTAACTGACTGACTGACTGACTAAGTAACTGACTGAATAACTGACTGTCTGACTAACTGACTGACTAACTGAATGACTAACGGACTGACTAACTAACTAACTGACTGACTAACTGACTGACTGACTAACTGACTGACTAACTGACTAACTAACTGACTTACTAACTAACTAACTGACTGACTAACTAAATAACTAAATAACTAAATAAATAACTAATCTCTAATATATTTTTTAAAAAATCGAGAAATGGACAAAAATCTTTTTTGGGGATTTCGACCCTGTCGGGATTTTAACCCATTCGGGATTTTGACCTATTTGGAATTTCGGCTTTCTGGATTTTGGCTTGTCGGGATTTTGGTGTGTCGATATTATGGCTGTCGGGTTATGTCCCAAACTCATCCCGAAGGCATCATTACAACGCCTGATGCACCAGCTGAACCTTAAGCCGTACCGCCCAAGACTGTTACATGGCCTTCTTGAGGACGATCCTGACCGCGGATTACAGTTTCTGGATTTTGGCTTGTCGGGATATTGGTGTATCGGGGGCACCCTGTATACTAAAATCCTTTTTTAATTTTTCGAGTTATTCTCATCTTTCTCAATCCGATCTTTATTTAAAAAATGCTATTAAAATCTGCGAAAAAATACTTTAAAATAGTGTTTGCTCATGTTTACAATCTTAAAAAATAACATTGCTTATAAACGGTAAAACTTGGATAAGAAAGTTGTTACGTCGTAATTACAAACATTAATGTATAGTTTTATAAATTTAAATGGTAGGAAGGTTTTATCACAACAGAACAAAGATCAACTTCTTCTCTTTCACTTTGGTTAAATACTGCGTTTCCAGCTTTCTCTCTTTAAAACATTTATAATAGTAGATTCCACAAGCAGTTAAAATGTCTCTTTGCTTGTAATCTAATACACTTTACGCGATTAAAAACAGTATGTGTGTAACAGTGTGCAAAAACATTTCTGTCAAGTGGAGCTCCATGACGTGTCGCTTTTATTTGCGCCACCCTGTAGAATGTAGATGTACCTTATTTGAAAATAAATAATTGTTCAGTATTGGCATTACATCGTCGGTAAAATTGCAAAACCAAGAATGTGCAAAAACACAGGGATGGATAACCGGAAACAGTTAAATCGGTTTTTGGCTTCGGTTAAATGGGCAAAAAAAGTTCTTCAGCTGAACCGGTTAAAACTGAATAACCGATTTGAATAAACATTTTAACCGACTAAACTGAAGGTTATTGTTTGTTTGATATATCTTCCCACTACAGCTACACGACGGCTATTGGCGACGGTCGTCGTAATTTAGAACCACAGTCAAGTGACGAGCAGACCCCCTATACTGAAGGGAAAAATTTAATGATGCTACAAAAATCGATGGATTATGGTTTCATAAAATATATCATAATGGATTTGTATGATATGAGTTTATTATTTATTAATACTCTCGCTGCGTATAATGTCCTAAGGTATCAAGAACTATCCTACCGGTAATGCTATTCCTATGACACATTACGCGGCAACAAAAATCTTAAGGGGCACAGGGAGTACTATATTTTAATTAAAAAACAGACGTAACTTTTAATTTTAATTTCATTGTTTATAAATGTAAAATGGCCTCTTAATATAAATTATTCCTCCTAATAAGGCGATTTTTGCGATTTTTATGTTTTTCAGGAAGTATTCGAAAATCACTCTTTCGAGATATTTTTTAAGTAGAAAAATCGGTATCGGTTCGTTACATGATTGGGGTTCTAAATTACTACTCCCGCCGCAAAATCCCTAGTGTAGTGTACCAGTTAAGCCCATTTCACACCTTGTCACAACTACTTGCAACTCCCATAGGACACCATGCATTTAAAAGTTGCACTCTAGTCGTGAGATTTTTTCATGCGAGCACGAAAAAATCTCAAGTTGCATGTACCGTTAGCCAATCAGAATTCAGTGTTTGTTTGGCTACATTGTGGCGAACTAGACTTCGCCAACTGGTTGTTTATTTACTTTTTAAGACGCCAACTTTCCTTGCTTGCAAAAAATTCAAAAATTTGCGCAATTAAAAATGGGTAGTAAATGGACGGCAAAAATGGAAATTGATCTTATTAATGAAGTTTCACGCTCAAGAGCATGCAATGTTTTCAATGAGATAAGAGCGAGTCTATGGTTTGAATAAAGTTTGTTTACAAAAAGATGAAACGTGCCAAATTGTGGGATAAATAATTTTTTGTGGAACCCAAAAAACCAGGTTACCACAAGTTACGAGTTGCAGTTGCAACGAAATTGCAAGTAGTTGTGCAGGTGTGAAATGGGCTTTAGTGTATGTTACAGTACAGTTAATATACGTTAAATATGCTCCAAAGTCCCAACAGTGCATACGATGTTGCCAATAAAAGTTGCGTTGGGTGCCTACTGAGGTGTTGACTCGTCACATGGTTGGTTGGTTGGTTCATAATATTCTGGTTTGTGTGCTTGATCAGAGACCTAAACCTTCGTCAAGTAAGACAGACACAGACAGAATTTTTACTGACACAGAGAGAGAAGGTACACCCAGGGCGAAGGCGGGAATCGAGCCCGCACCCGTTACAGAGCGCAGACTGTTAGCGTAATGCGTTGCGATCCAACCCACTAGGCAATCTGGGCCCCAACCCTTCACATTATTGTGGTACTAAATTCCGTCGTCGGGAATAGTCCTCTTGTAGCCCTAGTGCGACGATAATTCAAACCTAACCTAAATAGACAGGCGGAATTGTTAAACCAACCAAGCACCTGGAACCGGTTTTTCAAAGGACCGGTTTTTAGTTACTTTTAACTGATCCTGGTTAAAACCGGAGAGAAAAAAAACCCGATTGAACCGAGGAGCGGTTTTATTTTTCAAGAACCGCAAATCCATAGAATCTGCACATTCATGGTTTTGTCATTTGACCGACGACATGACATTGGTATTTTCCTAACTATTATCATTATTTTAATAAAGACCGTTAAGAGATTCTCCTTTATATAAGAGTAACTTAAAAAAAAGCAAAACTGGCGTAAGAAGTATTTTGTAAATTAATGTGTTAAAATAGGTGGTAATTTTTAAAATTTTGCTGTCGATTCCCTTCAACGGTTTTTAAGTGGTACAGCTGGGGAAAAAAACGCTCCACCCTTTGTTTTTCGGCTGCTGTTGGTCAAGGAACTTTGTGAAAGGTGTCATTTTTCAGGAAATAAGAAATTTTTCAGGAGTAAGAAATTGAGAACTGGCAACAAAACTTGTATAAGGGGTCGTCTACATATTAAAATGAGTACCAAATGAGTACTGAAAATTCCAATAAGCAACACCCAATTTTTTTTTATATAAAAATGTTTATCATCTTGAAAATACCCCAGATCCAAAAGAAAATTAATTAATTTGCATTATTTGTTGAGATATAAGCATTCAAAGAAGTTGAACGCCCATAATGTTAAAAAAGTTTCACAAACTTTTATTCATACCTCCACAAATAAAATGAATTAAACAAGGATTTTTTTTCATTATATACTTCTTAATCTTCCAAAAACAAATCACACAAGATTTTTCATCAATTTTTTTTCATTTTTTTAATATTTTTTTTATTTAAATTTAAATAAAAAATAAAACATGAAGAGCAACGACAATTTTTTTTTTTGAATAAATTGATAAAGTAGATCAAGTAGAACCAAAATCCTGAATTTTTTAATTTAACAACAATTATTTGCCGAGTTATTGTTAAAAAAACTGAAAAAAAAACGAATTTCAGGGACTGTGTAAAAATTTACTTGGCAAATCTGATCCTAATTTGCATTATCGTTTGTTGGTTGAAAAGCGTTTATTGGTATAATGTTTATTCAAATTATTGATGTCTGTCAAATGTCTAAAATGTTGGCATCACCAAAGACTGTCAACATGCAAATTTACTGTTTCATTTTATCTGCGCCAGGAGTCGCTCTATTGTTTTTACTTTTAATATATATACATGTTATTTTTACAATAAAAGATTCGTATTCGTTTTGTTTACATCAAAACTTGCGTCAGTTTCTTTCTTCAATTTGCCACGGCCTTCATGTGGTAGCAGAGCGTGGTTCCGCATGGTTGGTCTTAGTTGTATAGAAAAGTCTTTTCTTGTTTCAAGTGCATACAATGTATTTTGTTTGTATAATTAACATTAAATTATATCGATTACTATGTTTTTAAATGTATGTTATTTCCAATACAATTTCAAAAAGGGTGTTTGATATTAAAAATTCAATACCCTAAAATATTATTGGAATTATGCTTTTAGTATATTTCATTGTTACTACATTGATTATTTAAAATGATTAGTGCCCACTGCCTTGATTAAAAATCATTGCCAAATCATTCTGCGTGATTTTATTTTGCTTTCCTTAAATATCGTGTTACGGTTGTAACCCTTGTTTTGTAACACGTGATTTATATTACCGATAAAGTGCGCCGAATTTTAAACAAACTTTTTGTAGCAATATGAATGAAACAAAAATGTGCATAAAAAATTTAAAAAATAAATGTAATAATCCTGTTTGTCAATCTGATTGCAACTAATCGCATTTGAAAATCTGTTCGTTATAAATAACCGTATATGTGACTTAATTTAAAATTAAAACTTTTCCTCTTCTAGCCTTTATTTTATTTCTGAATTTTAAAATCCAAAATTTAAAAAAAATAAAAAAAATCACAATATTAGTGAAGAAGGTAAAATTCTAGCATCCGTTGGCGAGACGATGTTAACAATTTTGTTAGCTTGTCGTTTTGAAAAGACACCACCTAAATATTACCTTTTTCGTTTTAGAGATTCCCCCCTAAAAAATTAATGCTTTAATATCTCAGCAAATAATACAAAATAAATAATTATTTTTTATACATGGGGTATTTTGAAGGTGCTGAACATTTTTGTGTAAAACAAATTGGGTGTTGCCATTGGAATTTTCAAATTTGATACTCATTTTAATATGTAGACGACCCCTTATACAATTTTTGTTGCTAGTTCTCAATTTTCTACGCTATTTCCTGAAAATTGTCACCTTCCACAAAATTTCCTGATCAATAGCAGCCGAGTAACGAGGGGTGGAGCGTTTTTTTCTCAGCTGTACTTATAAGTAACGTCAGTACATAAAGGGTTAGGTGACAAAATGTGCAACTATTATTTAAATACAAATAATTACTTTGATATATTTTTTATTTGTCAATCATCATTACAATCGATATCGTTGTTTTTCAATCAAGGTTAAATACCTATTATGCAAATATTTATTTATACAATTCACATTTAATATGCGATCTCTTGAATGATTATACCATTTTCAAGTGGCATACCCCCCACACACAGCTAAGTTTTTCTAGTAATTGATAGTTCATATTCTTTTCATATAAATTATGCTAATCTTTATTCCACATTTTCCACATTTGAAAAATAATTTATTTTTTTAAGGGACAGTCTTTTCTTGCTTCTAAACCAAGAATGATTCCTTTAGGCGCCAGAATACCCTGTCCAATATAAAAATCTAATGGAACCTAAATAGGAAAAAAAGTATTATTTATAAAATTACTTTTTTGGTACAATGAAATGTCTTAACATAAAGATAATAATAACATTCCTCATAGAAACTCTACTATGTTATGTTAGGATATCAAAATTATTAATGGTAAGTTATTGAAATATGCAGGCTTTACAAATGCTTACTTATCCTCACATTATGAAAAGTTTGGTGTAACGTCACTTTGTAAAAACTGTGGCATCATGCATGACTGAGGAGCGTTTCCACCAAAAAACAGGAGTCATGTTGTACCATAAATTTGAAGTAGCATTACACTACAAAACGAAGTAAAATTTTACCAAAATATAGGTTTAACCTTATACCATAAAAAGATGTAAAACAACGAGTGTCAGGATTGGGTCCTCTTACATTTTAGAGGAATTTAATACCTTTTATATCGTATAAAATTACACATATTAGTCTAAAATTTTGTAGTTAAAAACGCGATTCAAACTTCCCCTTGAGCTAAGATACGAACTTGCCATCTATCAATTACAAGAACCGTCACTTTATTCATTAAACGACAGTTTAATGAATTGCTAGAACAAGTATTTTTTTTTCATAATCGTTTTCGTTTCACCACACCACAATTATGAATGTGCAACCACTCGAGGTCTGTCTAAGCGTGGTGAAAAACTAAACGGATTTACTCAGTGTTTTGTAGGACTTCTCATAATTCAGAGAGTCAGCTACTCCAGAATTTTGTCATTACTCCAAAGTTGTAGTTGGAATAACATTGCACCACTCAAAAAGACGACGGTGTCGTTATATATTTTACTGTGCAATAACATAATAAATATATTCAAATCGTATCTTCGTCTGCTGGACATCTGTTTATACAGAAAATAGCTACGACCAATGCTAACATTTAAAATGATGGTGACGTTACACATTTTACAGTGCAATAGCACAACAAAATAGGAACTTTCGTTGGCGGACATCTGTTGATCAGAAAATGGCTTTGACCAATGCTAACATTCAAAATGATGCTAACATTCAAAATGATGCTAACATTCAAAATGATGGTGGCGTTACACATTTAACAGTGCTATAGCACAACAAAATAGGAACTTTCGTTGGCGGACATCTGTTGATCAGAAAATGGCTTTGACCAATGCTAACATTCAAAATGATGCTAACATTTAAAATGATGGTGGCGTTACACATTTAACAGTGCTATAGCACAATAAAATAGGAACTTTCGTTGGCGGACATCTGTTGATCAGAAAATGGCTTTGACCAATGCTAACATTCAAAATGATGGTGGCGTTACACATTTAACAGTGCTATAGCACAACAAAATAGGAACTTTCGTTGGCGGACATCTGTTGATCAGAAAATGGCTTTGACCAATGCTAACATTCAAAATGATGGTGGCGTTACACATTTAACAGTGCTATAGCACAGCAAATGCATGGAAATCGTACCTTCGTCTGCGGACATCTGTTGATGTGGAAATTGGCTATGACCATTGCTAAGCACACTTTGATCTCCATGAGAGCGAACCTCATTCCCACGCAGTTTCTGGGTCCAGCACCGAAAGGCAGGTAGGCGTACTGATCCCGCTTGGCTCTTTCCTCGAGGGTGAACCTGGAGATTAGGTTTCAGGGTTACAATGTGTCTAAAATAGGGGAGACCGGGTGTAGTTGATACACTTCTTACTTTCTGATTTTTGTAATTTTTTTCTGTCAATATTTTGAAACAAACTAAGTGTAGTTAGTAACTATAACTGTTTGGCTAACGGCTGAGATTTTTATAATCTTAATAGAATTGAATTTGCACTGACAATTTTTTTTTTTAAATATTGCAATATGTATCAATTTAACCCGATCTGGGTAAAGTTGATACAGCATTGGGTCAAGTTGGTACGCATATGAGTAAACTGAGACGGTGCTAGGAAATATTTAAATATCTAATAAAAAATTACAGTGATTACGAAAAGTGTTTTATTTTACAATACAAATAGGTTTTTAACTTTATATGATACAAAGTTTTACATGATAGGGCCTACATTGATTGTAACTGATTACTCCGAGTCTGAGAAATTGGGATCTGATTGACAATTGAAACACGCGTAAAATGGATTGTCTTCAGCACATGCGATGTGTACCCACATCTTACAGGATATGCATTGTATCCAGTCCTGGCCAGGCTTTGATGTTGAATATGTTTTGAAGCACACCAAACAAAAAGACTCTTCGCCTTCATCAGAGTCCGATTCTACTTTTTCAATTTTTCTTCGTTTCTCTTTTTTTTTTATTTTTAACTTCTTTTGTCGGGTTTTCTGTATTCTTGGTAAGATCACCCCCTAATGATTTAAACAATTTTAACTTGTGTTTTTCTGTTTTGATCGATTTTTTTCTTTCTCCCTCCTTTGTGTCTTGCTCAATTTTGTTTTTTATTGGTGTGTCCGTAAGAATACAAGACTTTAAAGGTTGTCTACCTTTCCCACCTGTTTTGCGTACGGCAGCCTTAGGCAGAGGCCCAATCTCTTCTGGCATAAAAAGTTGTGACATATATCCAAGGGCAGTTGAGATAAATGGCGTTCGCTTTGGAGATTCTTTTTCCGTGATTTCTGTAAGGCTTACTTTCGATGTCGAAGGCTGAGGAACTTCTTGTGTTGAAGTAGATGGCTGACGAACTTCTGTTGAAGTAGAAAGCTGAGGTACTTCTTTTTCGGAAGTAGATGAGTGAAGAACTTCTGATGACGTAGAAGGCTGAGGTACTTCAGTCGATGTAGGAGGCTGACGATTAGTAACAAAACTTGATTAAAAACTTCATCTGTAAAGATGTCTTGATTAACTGGCATGATCCCTGCAGCTTTGAATCCTGCTACAATATTATTTGGCGTCATCGCAATCGAAAACGCAGTGTTTACAAGACTAGGAATGTCATAAATGGTTATTGTTTTTCCAGGATTACTGATTAGCCAGTTGTCTGCTGCTGAAAAGTAGAACTTCTTAAATGGGCCAAAAACAGAGATGTCCAGGGGCTGAAGGCGGTGAGATGTATGGGGAGGGAAAGACACCATAACAATGCCATTGTCTTTACAAAAGTTCAACACATTGATCGACAGGTGGGAATCGTGATTGTACAGCAGTAGAAGGAAAGGTTGTTCGACTGTTGACTTGACATGGCTGTAAAAATGTTTTACAAAAGTTAGAAATGATGGCCCCGTCATCCAACCAGATGGATGTGCCCTGCCGATACACCCTTTATAAAATGTTCTTTGAAGAAAACTCTAGGGAAAATAAAAAGAGGCGGGATAGTGTTGCCAATGGCACTAACAGCAGTTGCAATTGTAACTGTTTGTCCTCGCTCCGGCTGAAGTAGCTTTTGCAACTTGACGAATTCCTTTTTGAGCTACGATTTTGCTGGGTCTTTGGACGGTCTGCACGCCAGATTCGTCTACATTCCACACACCCTTACTTTGAAATTCGTATTTTACTAACACTTTTTAAAGATTTTCGAAAAACGTTGAAACGTTGTGCCTGTTGAAGCTTGTCGCTCGACTAAGACTAGTCGCCTCTGGTTCCCTCAGAGAAAGAATGGGTTTCCTTTTCAAAAATTTAGAAAACCATTCCGCAGTTGCAATTTTAGCATTTATCCAGGTGTCTGGCATCTTTATTTGGTTAGCTAGTGCCAGTTCATAGGTCAGCTCTCGAAAATTTTTTGGAGTCAATCCGTAGTAAATTTTAGAGCTTGTTAAAATATATCTGCTAAGCTCCTCCTCAAGTTCGTCAGTCAATATTTGTCGATGTTTAGCATAACCCATTTTTACAACCTCGTCAGTAGCCTCTGGCTTTCAAGGTTTTTTTTTCCTTTTTTGTCTTGAACCTGTAAAAAGTCATTTTGTCTATATTAAAGGTTTTGGCCGCTTCCCTAATAGACATTCTGAAATTTCTAATCTCTTTATAAGCTCTTCCAAAAATATCAATTGATATTTCGCCTCTTGTAGTTTTTTTCTTGTAGTTTCTTGGCATCTTTAAATAAATGCAACAAATGAAAATTCGTGTGGATTAAGTTGATACACCGTATCAACTTGACCCCAAAGAAGCGTATCAACTTAACCCAACCGTCGCCATTACACTAAACCACAAAATACGGGAAACCAATAACAGCTAGAACAAAGTCTACTAGGTTACATTCTTACCTTTGTAGCATGTAACAATGCGACGTTATTGTTAACACAATCCACTAACAAGTAAACTTTCAATAACACTTCGAAACCAGGGGTCAAAATTTACTTTTAAAGCTCAAAACCAATATTTAATTCACAACTCATAGAACAAAGCAACCTCCTCTCAGTGCTCACGCGTGGTTGCTGAGGACGGACCGGCCGTCCAGTCAAGCGAGTACCCACTTGTTTGCGTCTGCGCATTACGAAGTTATTTTGACTGTATCAACTTGACCCTGTATCAACTAGACCCGGTCTCCCTTACAGGGTTGCGCAAATAAAATTGGCCCGTCTTAGAAGTAGGGTTAAGACAGGAATTGCTGCCAAGTCAAAAACCAATGAGAAACAGGTTTGCCATGCGAACCATTGATTGCTTCAATATTAAGCCCAAACAAACGCTTGGCGAATTATTTGCCGGTAACTATGACATGTTTTGGCAAGCTAGCTGGAATGCAATATAAACTATAAATAGTACGAGGCATCTGGATACAGGTTTGTTAATAACAAAACAGGTGTCGCTTAGGAGCCTAACATTCATTTCTGGCACTTTGATACTTTTAAATTCATTAGCAAACATCTGAACACAATTTTTCTATTAATTTTTTAAAAATAATTTTCCACAAGGAACACATTCTACTGTACTGCAAGAGTCATCTTCAGCTATACACTGATCTGATCAACGCAGACTTACACAGCTCACACTAAAGCCGAAATTCTGAAACGCAACGATTCGCCTGCGAATGGTTGGAGTTTCGCAGATTTTGTCCGTTTCTGTTCTGTTTTCTTTATCTTGCCATGTTGAGGTCGGTTTGGGAAGTTGCGTAGAAGGAAACAAGTAGGTTTGTAACAGAACCTGTCACTTAACCCGCTTCCACACAACAGTTGTGTACAGGTTAAAAGGCGCCAAATACAGCATTAATTCTATATTAAACATTTACATGCTAAATTTGGCTAGTTTCATTTATTTTATTTCGAAAATTCAATAATTATTACTTATCGTTTGTAAAAATTAATTTATATTTCAAAGAATCAATATGTAATATTCCTCGCTTTTAAATAGAATGAAAATATTTCATATCAACATACAAAGAATCTCGTAGTGAAATATATTTGACGTCATTTCAAACTGATCAATGTCGCAAAAATAAATTTATCTAAATTTATTGTCTAAAAGAATTAAAGTTTCTCGAGTGATTGTTGCGAATGGCAATGGTGATTAATTCTAATAAAAATGGCTTCCTATGCTTTTTAAATGAGCATTAAATTTTGCAGTTTTTTTTTAAATAATTGAAGTACTTCGAATTCGAATTCTTTTCTGAAATTTTCAATGTATTCTAAATTCGATGGGCTGAATTTTTTGAGGTATCACACTTGTCCATAGCATTTGTAGTTTGGGCTATGAAACTGGGTGACGGACGTACAGACAGACGGACGGACTGGGCGATTGTAATACCTTCCACTTTTTACGTTATAAACGTAGTGTGGAAGCTAACAGTACTAAAATTACTCTTTTTTTTAAAAAGCTTTTGTATCTGCTAGTAGCTTTCTGAAATTTTTTTGAGACGTTGATAGCTTTTTTTTTATACTTAAACCAGGATAATTGTTTTGATAATTTTATTTCTATTCAGCAATTTTTTTTAATGTCAAGCTAAATTTTTTCAATAAACACTTATAAATGGCACGTAACTCAATTCTATCATTGTTTGTTTTTGAAAAGATGAATTATCAATTCCAGATAGAAACATGGTGCATCTATCCATTTTTATGATTTCACTGCTGCCATCTACGGTTTTTAAAACTTTGTTTCTAAATCCTTCTAAAAATGAGGACATGCATATCCTCAAATTTCAGCACACAGTTCACAGCTCAAAACAATTAGGGGAGAGCATGGTGTAAACCCTTTCATCCCCAATGATTCTATATGGAATCATCAGCTTGTGATTTTTTTCTAAGTTAAGCTTGCACTTATTTCAAGTAAGTTTTATCAAATTCTCCATACATTTTTCTATAGAGTTGTATTTTCTTTTTGTATAGTTAAATGGAAGAATCATGTCTTTTTAAGAATTAAAATTTTTTTGTTTTAATTAAATGCAAATATGAAAAACAAGGTGAAATAAATTTACTGTTAAACATTTTTATAAAATAAATTGACCCTAAATTTTTCATGCTTGAATTTTTAGATGTTTACAAATTGATTTTAACTATTTTTAACAGATAAAGATTTGAAAATTAGAATGAAAAATAAAAAGTTGGGACTGAAAGGGTAACAAAAATAAGCAAAGTGCTCCCTTAATTGTTTTGAGCAGTTTATTAGGAGATATTATGAACCAATAATAACATGAGAATTAATATTCTCAATTTTGAGAACTCATTTTAAATAGTGTGGAATTTATTTCGCATAATTTATTTTCTTTAGATGAACAAAAGGAGAAAACTATTTTTCCCACGACAAGTTTTGTAATCTTTTAATGAGTTAAGTATAACATATTGGAAATGCGTCAAATAAGAAATATGTTTACCTGTCTGGTTCAAAAATTTCTGGATTGGGATAAAATTTGGGGTCATGGTGCATGGCATAGACTGGTATCGTGATAACCATGTCTTTCGGAACCGTGATGCCTGTGTCACCAAGTTTGTAGTCGGCATCTGCAAGTCGTTCTGTTCTGAAATGTAAGAAAGATTTTATTGAAGATGGATAGTCACTGTGGTCAGTTCCATAGACCTCTCTAACGATTCAATTTTAAAATCAGAATATCGCTCAAAGTACTGCTTTACAAGAGATGTAGAATAATAATAATACAAGAGAACAATAACTTTACAAGAGAATAATAATAATAATAATAATAATAAGTAATAATAATAATAATAGTAATAATAATAAGTAATAATAATAATAATAGTAATAATAATAATAAGTAATAATAATAATTAATAATAATAATAATAATAATAATAATAATAATAATAATAATAATAATAATAATAATAATAATTAAGTAATAATAATAAAGTAATAATAATAATTAAGTAATAATAATAATTAAGTAATAATAATAATTAAGTAATAATAATTAAGTAATAATAATTAAGTAATAATAATTAAGTAATAATAAATAAGTAATAATATATAAGTAATAATAAATAAGTAATAATAAATAAGTAATAATAAATAAGTAATAATAAGTAATAATAAATAATAAGTAGTAATAAAAGTAATAAAAATAAGTAATAATAATTAAGTAATAATAATTAAGTAATAATAATTAAGTAATAATAATTAAGTAATAATAATTAAGTAATAATAATTAAGTAATAATAAATAGTAATAATAAATAGTAATAATAAATAGCAATAATAATTAGTAATAATAATTAGTAATAATAATTAGTAATAATAATTAGTAATAATAATTAGTAATAATAATTAGTAATAATAATAGTAATAATAATAGTTATAATAATTAGTAATAGTAATAGTTATAGTAATAGTTATAGTAATAATAATAGTTATAGTAATAATAATAGTTATAGTAATAATAATAGTTATAGTTATTATAGTTATAGTAATAATAATAGTTATAGTTATAGTTATAGTAATAATAATAGTTATAGTATATATAGTTAGTTAAGTTATAGTATATATAGTATATATAGTTATAGTAATAATATAGTTATAGTAATAATATAGTTATATAGTATAAGTATAGTTAATAGTTATAGTTATAGTTATAGTAATAATAATAGTTATAGTTTATAGTTATAGTAATAATAATAGTTATAGTTATAGTAATAATAATAGTTATAGTAATAATAATAGTTATAGTTATAGTAATAATAATAGTTATAGTAATAATAATAGTTATAGTTATAGTAATAATAATAGTTATAGTAATAATAATAAAGTAATAGTATATAGTTATAGTTATAGTAATAATAATAGTTATAGTTATAGTTATAGTAATAATAATAGTTATAGTTATAGTTATAGTTATAGTAATAATAATAGTTATAGTTATAGTTATAGTAATAATAATAGTTATAGTTATAGTTATAGTAATAATAATAGTTATAGTTATAGTTATAGTAATAATAGTTATAGTTATAGTTATAGTAATAATAATAGTTATAGTTATAGTTATAGTAATAATAATAGTTATAGTTATAGTTATAATAATAATAGTTATAGTTATAGTTATAGTAATAATAGTTATAGTAATAATAGTTACAGTTATATAGTTACAGTTATATAGTTACAGTTATATAGTTACAGTTATATAGTTACAGTTATATAGTTACAGTTATATAGTTACAGTTATATAGTTACAGTTATATAGTTACAGTTATATAGATACAGTTATACAGTTATATTGTTATTAGTTACAGTTATATAGTTACAGTTAATATTAGTTATTAATATTGATATTGTTATTAATATTGATATTGTTATTAATATTGATATTGTTATTAATATTGATATTGTTAATAATAATAATAATAATAAATTTTATTATCACAAAAAACAACAACAAATTAAATCAAACGAACGCCAAGGGGAAACATGGAATCCCGTATAGGCGAGATAGAAAAAAGTGTTATATAATTTGAACAGACACACACACAAATATCATAGAGAAATGATGAAAAATAATGAATAATGCAATAACAAACTGCTTAAAAAAATATACAGAAAAGTTTGGCAATAAGCTGCATACCAAAAGGAAAAAAAATTATGAGCTTCAATAAAGTGAGAAATAAAGATCTAAGTCGTCGATATTGATCAGAAGATTGAAAAGTTTACGTTTAAAGGTAGCATAATTATTAATATTTATTAAATCGATGGGAAGACTATTGTATAATTTAGGAGCGAGGTAGAAGAAATTTTTACAAAAGATATCTTTATGGAAATTGAGGATTTGAAAAAACATCATTTGATCTAGTGCTATGGATATTAACTTTAAATAAATTAAGATAATAATAAGATAATATTAAGATAACTTTAAATAAATTAAATAAATTAAAATTATACTGCAAATAGATTTATTGCGATGGAGATAAAGTATAATACGAAAGAAGGCGTTATATCGAATTGGTAATATCTTAAGAATTCTAAAATTAAGAGGATAGTGTTCTCTATTAATGAGTTTCAAACATTTGTTTTGAATAGAAATTAAAGGTTGCAAATTTGATCTATATTCACCTCCCCAAATGATAGAACCATAATTTAATAAGGAATAAAACCAAGTATAATATAAAGTTCTTAAGAAAGATGAATTAATTTTGTTTTTAAGGTGGTAAAATTTAAATAAGGCAAAACGTAATTTTTTCCCCAACTCATTTATGTGAGTTTTCTATTTAAGGTTAGAATCTATGTATAAACCTAAATATTTAATATTATCAACAGATTGAATAGTGGGACACTGACAATCACTTTCAATCTTGCTTCAAAAAGCAGCGTGATATTTACAATTACAGTTCAAGTGGGAACGCCGTAAGCTGAAAAGAAGAAATGAATAAGAATGAAAACTCTTTATACACTACATATAATTATATAACAGAAAGATATATTCCTTAAAAATGGTTTTGTTTGTTTATACTACTTTGATGCTTTGTTATACTACTTTGATGCTTTGTTTATACTACTTTGATGCTTTGTTTATACTACTTTGATGCTTTGTTTATACTACTTTGATGCTTTGTTTATACTACTTTGATGCTTTGTTTATACTACTTTGATGCTTAGCGAAAATACATAAATGGTACAGCAATACTCAGACTTGTGATTTAATCAAACATGCATTACGTTTATGGGAATAGCAGTACCTCTGAAAGAAATCAGATATTTTTAAAAAATAAATAATTAATTTGTTAAATTTTATAAAACAATTCGAATGTTTTTATTTTGAACAAATAAGTGAATTAATTTCTTATAATCATGCAAAAATCATTATCAATACCTAACTGCAGGAGGAAATATTCTCAATGTTTCGGATATCACATTATCAAGGTACTTCATATCTTGCAAGGCTTCGTACGTAATATGCCCCTGGAATGTATTACATAAGTATATTTACATAGACATTCATTTAAGCTAAATGATAAGATTAAAATACAAATTAGTTACGAATTCTAACGCTTAAAATTTAATTTTTCGTCATCCCTCATTTTTGTAATCGGTTTTTCTATTCAACTTATGATAGAATCTTGGTTTTACAAAAGTTTATATGCGACATATAAACTTTTATACTCAGTCCATCTGTTATTGTTCATTATTGGATGTCTTGCCTAGTTTTTTTTTGATCGGTAAAAAAAATGACTAGGCATGCCGTCCAATAAAGACGAACAGTAACAGGTAGGCCGGGTGGAATTTTTTCTGACATTCGAATAATCAGTACCGCTTCGGATAATTGGAGTTCCACTGTAGGTACGTTGGTACATGTATTTTCCGGTTTCTGTGCTTGATCAGAGACCTGCTTATAAACTTTCGTCAAGTAAGACAGACAGAATTTTTATTGACACAGATAGAAAGTACACTCAGGGCGAAGCCGGGAATCGAACCCGCACTTGCTACAGCGCGCAGACTGTTAGCGTAATGGGCTGCGTTCAAAACCAACTAGGCCACCCGGGTACTGTACCTTGTGTTCCTTGATGACCCTGTCCACTTCTTCCCTCAGCAGGTCTTGCTTTTCCGGGTTGAGCGCGAGCAGATAGGACGCGAACGAGAGAGTGGACGCTGTCGTGTCGTAACCCGCGATGAAGAAGATCACGCACTGGGCCAGCAGCTCGTCCATGGAGAGGTCTGGAAGTAGACCAAAAATTAAAAAAAGTTCCTTTAACTTAACTATAATCCATAACACCACCTAAGTAACCCCATTATGAACTTTATAGGCTCTGCAAGCAGTCTCAAACCACGCAGATCATTACTTCGCTTTTACTTTATCCAACGCCCATTCTTGGCATCTCGGTCATTTGACGCAGAGCCTCCCGATAACGACTAACGAAGTCATAAGTCGGATGTTGTGAAAGTGCAGTGCAATGCAGTAGGTAGTCACCATCCATCCTAACATGGCCACGCAGATCATTACTTCGCTTTTACTTTATCCAACGCCCATTCTTGGCATCCCGGTCATTTGACGCAGAGCCTCCCAATAACGACTAACGAAGTCATCAGTCGGATGTTGTGAAAGTGCAGTGCAATGCAGTAGGTAGTCACCATCCATCCTAACATGGCCACGCAGATCATTACTTCGCTTTTACTTTATCCAACGCCCATTCTTGGCATCTCGGTCATTTGACGCAGAGCCTCCCAATAACGACTAACGAAGTCATCAGTCGGATGTTGTGAAAGTGCAGTGCAATGCAGTAGGTAGTCACCATCCATCCTAACATGGCCACGCAGATCATTACTTCGCTTTTACTTTATCCAACGCCCATTCTTGGCATCTCGGTCATTTGACGCAGAGCCTCCCAATAACGACTAACGAAGTCATCAGTCGGATGTTGTGAAAGTGCAGTGCAATGCAGTAGGTAGTCACCATCCATCCTAACATGGCCACGCAGATCATTACTTCGCTTTTACTTTATCCAACGCCCATTCTTGGCATCTCGGTCATTTGACGCAGAGCCTCCCAATAACGACTAACGAAGTCATCAGTCGGATGTTGTGAAAGTGCAGTGCAATGCAGTAGGTAGTCACCATCCATCCTAACATGGCCACGCAGATCATTACTTCGCTTTTACTTTATCCAACGCCCATTCTTGGCATCTCGGTCATTTGACGCAGAGCCTCCCAATAACGACTAACGAAGTCATCAGTCGGATGTTGCGAAAGTGCAGTGCAATGCAGTAGGTAGTCGCCATCCATCCTAACATGGCCACAGAGCGGGAAAGTCGTATCAGCAGCCAGTCCAAGTCGATGGAGGTAGACCCCCAAGAAGCGAAAGCGGGCAACAGCCTCGGCTCTCTCAAGGTGTCTCGGGATAGGGCAAAAAGTGGAGAGGGTTTCCCATTGCTTCCCAAGACTCTCATCTCTTTGGGCCGCAATAGAATATTTGTTAATATGGATGTTGATTAGATGCTTCGCCCTGCCATGAGTCTAGGGGATCTCGGCATCAGCAACCCCTAGTCTGGCGTTTTTATCAGCTTTTTCGTCTGAAACCACGCAGATCTTCCGAAGCAACACACTAAGATGGCTCGGCCATGGAGAGGCCCTGAAGATAGCCCGTAAGAATTGCCTCCTTTAAGAATCCTCAGGGGTGCCACTCTAGAGGTACCCTACTAGAGGGCTCTACATCGACACCGAAAATGACCTCAAAGTCCTAAAACTTGGAAGGGAGTCGCTATGGATAGGGAGAAGCAGCGAAGGCCTGCAAAGGGCTGTTGCGCTCTTGAAGAAGAAGAAATAAAACCATCAAAAATAAAGTTTAGTTTAGTTTGAATTATCGTCGCACTAGAGCTACACGAGGGCCTATTGGCGACGGGCGTCGTATTTTAGAACCACAGTCAAGTGACGAGCCGACACCTGAGTAGGCACCCAGCGCAACCGTTAAGGGCGTCATCGTACGCAGCGTTGGGACTTTGAAGGATATTTAATGTGCACTCCCACCACACGGGGTATTATTCGTCGGACATTTTTGGCTGCACGGGTCATTTATAGGTCGGCAGTTATTTTGGCGATGCCCGGACCCGAACCGGGGACCTTCCGCATGCTAGGCGAATGCCTAACCGACTGGGTTCCCCAGCCCCCTCCATCAAAAATAAAACATTCAATTAAATTAGGTGTAAGTTTTCGAATTTCAATGGAGTAATCCTTTTATACAGTCTAGAAATTGTACTTATACGAATATAGCAATGTAAGAATTTCAAAGTCCTTTTAAATTATTCCAAGGCGTGTTTAAATACATCCAAAACCTCTTATTGCAAATGTTGTTTTTTTATAAAAAAAAGCAATCGTACTTTCTATCACTTAACATGTCATGCTGAAGAAGCAATTCCATTTGAGCCTTGTTCTAATTTAGATGCTCATTTTTGAACACGAGCTTCTCGAAACGGAGGAAGAGAAATTGTACTGAAAGCCGCATGCTGTTCTAAATGATGTTCACTAGATTTTTCAAATCTTCTATGGCTTTTGTTTTGGAAATGTAAAGGCTCACGAACTTGACATTGGTAAAAATGAATACTGAATAAAATGAAAACAATTTGAAGTATATGGCACCGTTCGAGAAAAATGGATCGATCTCAACTGGAATTTACGTGAGACGGTCTTGAAATGAACTAAAGTTGAATGAAGTTGACACAGCTGCAAAACTCACATTCTTCAAACTACAATAAGAAACAGGGACAGGTCTGTTCATTGGCGATTTTCGATGACAGTGAATGCAATTGGACGAAGTCACCAAAGAAGGAGCTTGGCTCTATATCTTAGTTATACTTTGTTAGTTTTGCAACTACACTCTTCAATAAGAGATCCGATACATTGCGATATTAACACACAGTTTAATGGAGTAAATTATTTGAAGAAATACTTGTAAAAGGAGGGGGGGGGTGCATTCCCATTTTTAATATTTTGTTGTTGACTTAGTCCCAAACGATAGTCATTGGTCAAAAGGAAGCAAAATAATACATTGTTACACTGTTAAAAATTTTGTGCTTGGTTTCACCATGATATTGGTTCCTAGTAGCTGCAACGGCTGAATGGTGAAACGTTTCACCATATTTTTGGTATTCGGTTGAACCATTTCTCAGGTTTTTGTTTCCAAATCCAGAAAAATGGTTCAACCAAACCCCGAAAAAAAGGTGAAACATTTCACCATTCAGCCGTTGCAGCTACTAGGAACCAATATCATGGTGAAACCAACCAATATCATGGTGAAACCTACACCAAATTTTTAACAGTGTAGAGTTAACTAAAAGGTTAGAGATTAAAACAGCGAAATGTTTGTTTGCGTCTAAAAGCTATAACTAAAATAAGAGTTTAGTTTAGTTTGAATTATCGTCACACTAGAACGAGGGCTATTGGCGACGGGCGTCGTAATTTAGAACCACAGTCAAGTGACGAGTAGGCACCTAACGCAACCGTTAAGGGCGACATCGTACGCAGCGTTAGGACTTTGAAGGATATTTAACGTGCACTCCCGGCACAGGGGGTATTATTCGACGGACATTTTGGCTGCACGGGCCGTTTATAGGTCGGCAGTTATTTTGGCGATGTAGGGACCTTCAGCATGCTAGGCGAATGCCTAACAGACTGGGAACTACAATAAGAATAAACTATATATTTTAAATGACTTCTTTTCGGAATAATCATTAACTTATATTTATTCAATATAAAATGTGACGAAAATCAGGAACTCAACGCGTACTCTTGTTGGTGGTCATTTTGAGCAGTTTGCTCGTGTCTTCTACACCGTAGTTAGCCGCGATGTCGTCTTCTTTCTCTTCTTCCCATTTTTGCTCGTGCGACACCTCCTTTGCAGTGTCGAGGAGAAGTTGAAGGAAGTCGTTCCTCGTCTGAAAGAAAGATTCGAAGTGAATTCTAGATTAAAATCAAAGGGTTTTAAGAGGGATTGTCAGATCCATGGAGCTAATGCATTAGTTTTGGAATCACAATTTCCGCAGAAGTATTACTTTGCCATATTACCCCTTTTTCCCCAGGTATGGAAATCCACATAACATCGAAATGAAACAAATTTGAAACGAAAATGTTATCAAGTTATTTAATTATACATTTTTTAAGTTTTAAAATGCCAAAAATATACAGCAGATGGCGACACTATTTTAAAACTTTATCAATTAAAAATTAACCCTTTCAGTCCCAATGACAATTTGGCATCAACATTTTAGAATTTTTTTTTATGATCGTCTATAGCCATTTATGATATCAAAAAGCACATCGTTCGATTCTTCAAACTTTTTTCTATTAGAAAATATTTTTTTATTAATCCCAATAGATGTCAGCCCGATTATTTTTTTAAAATTATGATCGAAAAATGATGATGCCAAATGGCATCACTGGGACTGAAAGGGTTAAATAACTGGATGTTATTTTCTTTTCAATTTTGTTTTAAATTGATGTCATGATGATTACCATACCTGGTGAAAATGGGATAACATGGCAAAGTAATTCTTTTGCAAAAGTTGTGATTTCGAAACTAACGAATAAGCTCTATGGGACTGACAGTCCCTCTTAAAAGCTGCGATAAGAAAAAAATTAGAACTTTCAAAATGCCACAAACTGGGGCCAGAATGTTTACAGCATCAGAGCATCAGCCCCAATGTCAACGTAAGTTTTTAGAGATTGTCTCGTCGAAAAAGCCCATGTTCGAATCCGGTTAAATTCCGAATATTAATTATTTTATGAAGGTATAGGTTCTCGGTTAATACTGCGATTTCATGTTAGGGAGATTGTGACCTGGGGTAATTTTTGGACACGGAATAATCGGGGTAATTATTGACGGGGCCCAATTAACAATAATGCATCATAATTTATTGCGTCTAACAAACCAGAATTTGTTAATTGCGTGTCCGGCAATGCGATGCGATTAGTACTTTTTCTCAAAAAATATATCAACAACCCAAAGCGATTTTAAATCAAGTGGTTTAAACTTTTGTTTGTTGTATGCCAAATTGTGTGTAATTTTGTTTTCTGTTACATGATCTTTAATTTTGTAATGCCCAGTCTTAGATATGTTTATAAAGGTGGTTTGTGCTGAAAAACACCATTGTAGGATGAATACTATCATAATGACATGCATGTTTAGTTATGGGGTAATTATTAGACAAAGTGGCGAAATTGCTGGACATGCTATGTGGTAAGACAGGCAGCATCTCAATCTGCTCAAATTACATTGGTATAGTTTGTGTGATTAAAAAACACCATATACGCAATGTTTGAACTTGGATAAAGAAGAAATTATCAAAAAGCTTGCAACAAATTTAAATGTTTGGTAATTATTAATGGATTTCACTGTTATGCACTTCTTTCAGAAGCCATATGGTGTTGTGTTCGATAATTGCCACCATAAACAGTATCTACAGTACAGACCATTGTCCACAATTTACCCCTTGTATCTAGTCTAAATACTGTGCAAAACACATTGAAAACTATTGTCCAATATTTTCCCCAATTGGCGGGGTAATTTTTGGACACAGGTTTATTTTTTCCCAACTTCTATAGAGGAAATAGTAAATTTCAATGGTGTCCGACAGATATATCAAATAGTCATCACGAAAAAATATGGTTAGAAAATTACATAAATTTGGGAGCTATGTTAAAAGTTTGAATTTTGTCCAATAATTACCCCATGTCACCCTACTTAAAATAGTATCGAAGTATTGATATTGTTTTTGTTATCTAACTTTTTTAATGACAGCATTATTTTTAGCCTACTTTTCTTTTTTTAATTCGAAAGAATTAAAAAAATGAAAAAGTAGGTATTGACATGCGGTCGATGTCCGTCTGTCTGTCTGTCTGTCCGTCTGTCCGTCTGTCCGTCTGTCCGTCTGTCCGTCCGTACCCCCCTTCCAAAATCGGTTCTAATCATCGGATCTTAAAAATTCTTTTTTTGTTAGAAAGCTATGACCTCAGATACCCAACTTTCATACTTTTTGTCCGTCTGTCTGTACGTCCGGACGGACATAAATCTACTATCTGTCGGCGAATTTCCCATTGAATTAGCATTGAAATTCAATTTTGAGTCATTTAAATCACTGTAGGCATTGAAATGCGGTTGATGTCCAACTGTATGTCTGTCCATCTGTCTGTCTGTTCGTATGTCTGTCTGTTCGTATGTCTGTCCGTCTGTCTGTCCGCCTGTCTGTCCGTTTGTCTGTCTGTCTGTACCCCCCCTTCAAAAATTGGTTCTAATCATCGGATCTTAAAAATTCTTTTTTTGTTAGAAAGCTATGACTTCAGATACCCAACTTTCATACTTTTTGTCCATCTGTCTGTACGTACGGACGGACATAAATCTACTATCTGTCGGCGAATTTCCCATTGAATTAGCATTGAAATTCAATTTTGAGTCATTTAAATCACTGTAGGTATTGAAATGCGGTTGATGTCCAACTGTATGTCTGTCCATCTGTCTGTCTGTTCGTATGTCTGTCTGTTCGTATGTCTGTCCGTCTGTCTGTCCGCCTGTCTGTCCGTTTGTCTGTCTGTCTGTACCCCCCTTCAAAAATTGGTTCTAATCATCGGATCTTAAAAATTCTTTTTTTGTTAGAAAGCTATGACCTCAGATACCCAACTTTCATACTTTTTGTCCAACTGTCTGTCTGTCCATCTGTCTGTCTGTTCGTATGTCTGTCTGTTCGTATGTCTGTCCGTCTGTCTGTCCGCCTGTCTGTCCGTTTGTCTGTCTGTCTGTACCTCCCTTCCAAAATCGGTTCTAATCATCGGATCTTAAAAATTCTTTTTTTGTTAGAAAGCTATGACCTCAGATACCCAACTTTCATACTTTTTGTCCGTCTGTCTGTACGTCCGGACGGACATAAATCTACTATCTGTCTGCGAATTTCCCATTGAATTAGCATTGAAATTCAATTTTGAGTCATTTAAGTCACTGTAGGTATTGAAATGCGGTTGATGTCCATCTGTCTGTCTGTTCGTATGTCTGTCTGTCTTTCCGTCTGTCTGTCCGTCCGTCTGTCTGTCTGTCCGTACCCCCCCCCCTTCCAAAATCGGTTCTATCCATCGGATCTTAAAAATTCTTTTTTTGTTAGAAAGCTATGACCTCAGATACCCAACTTTCATACTTTTTGTCCGTCTGTCTGTACGTCCGGACGGACATAAATCTACTATCTGTCGGCGAATTTCCCATTGAATTAGCATTGAAATTCAATTTTGAGTCATTTAAATCACTGTAGGTATTGAAATGCGGTTGATGTCCATCTGTCTGTCTGTTCTTATGTCTGTCTGTCTTTCCGTCTGTCTGTCTGTCCGTCTGTCTGTCTGTCCGTACCCCCTTCCAAAATCGGTTCTATCCATCGGATCTTAAAAATTCTTTTTTGTTAGAAAGCTATGACCTCAGATACCCAACTTTCATACTTTTTGTCCGTCTGTCTATCTGTACGTCCGGACGGACATAAATCTACTACCTGTCGGCGAATTTCCCATTGAATTAGCATTGAAATTCAATTTTGAGTCATTTAAATCACTGTTGCCAAATCAACAATGGCATGAGAAACTTTATTTATTTAAACATATTTGAAGCAAAATAATATTTTCATGAATCAGTTTGGAATGACGTCATAAAATGTAGCACAATTTGATTCTTTGATTATTCATTAATTATCTAACAAGAAAGCGGCAAGGCATTCTTTTGCATGCAATTATGCTAAGTTTTAATTTACATTTCTTATTTTTTTAATGCAGTTTGGAGTTTCATTACTTTTGTTATTAATAAATATTTAATTATTCCTCGAACTGCAAATAAATCGCGAGCAGACGATAAATAATGTTTAATTGATTTGCGAAATAATAATAAGGAAAATAGTTGATTTTGGCTTTTAGAAGTTTAAATTATTAGCTGGATGCTGTGTTTCGATTTTTTTTTCTAATATGTATAAATCTAGTGTAGAAACGGTTGTTGATGATATTTACTGTTAGAAACCTAGTTTTTTCCCGATTAGAACTTCAGTAAGTATTTAAGTAACAGGAAAGTAGGCTATTTTAGTTCTTTATGAACTTCTTGTTTTATATTTATTATTTAGCTGCAATGTTGTTGTACAATTGTATTATTTTAATTTATATCCGAATAATTAATTTGATATATTTATATTTCTGTTACCGTATTACCTGTCTTGCGTTTGGCTGAAACGAATGCTTGCTTTAATAATTTAAGCTAATTTATATAATATGGATTTTGTCGCCATATTTCGATGGGAAAATAGGTCGAAATTAGGAGACGTTTGAAAAACAGGTAGGAGTTTGATTTGAACGTTAAAATTTTTTTAAGATTGTTATTATTGTGTATGTTATTTTTAAATTTGTTACATTTACAAGCACAAATTTTTGCTCTTAAATTAAATTATTTTTTTTTATTCAATCTTTATTAGAAATTGTGTTTTTAAGGAATACTTGTTGAAGTTTCTTAAGCTTATGAAAATGCGTTATAAGATTAAAAAAAAAATAGCATACATTTTGAGTTAAATTTTTTGTTTATATTATTTTAACATTGATTTTTTAAACAAATTATTCAGCATTGTAATTAAAACCCTTCATGTAGACATTAAACATATTGTTGGAAGCCAGTAAAAGTAAAAATTAAATATATTTAATATGAAATCATTAAAAATGCGGATGTACAAATTTCTTTTGTGAAAACTTTAAAGGTCATACAACAAATATCATTTCGATAACTCAATCTATTAATAAAAAAATTCTAATTTTCGCCAATTGGAGTAGAAAATGTTCTTATCGTGTGTTAGCAATTTGTGTAATTTAATAGCTTCTGGCCTTCAGGAGCTATTACAAAGCAAACTGCGCCTCGTAATTTAGAATCCTTTTCAGTGTTTTAGTTGGAGGGGAAATATATATATATATATATATATATATATATATATATATATATATATATATATAATATATATATATATATATATATATATATATATATATATATATATATATATATAATGTATGGAAGACAGACAGAGAAAGAATTTTTTACTGTCACAGAGAAAGGAATATACACCCAGGGCAAAGGCGGGAATCGAACCCGCACCAGTTACAGCGCGCAGACTGCTAGCGTAATGGTCCACACTACTCGGCCATCCGGGCTCCGTGTTTTAGTTAGGTAAGGTAATCGTTTCCGGCTGCCCATTTCTAGCCTCCTTCAGGAGCTTTAACACAGCCAATAACGCCTCGTATTTTAGAAACCTGGTCAAGTGACGATGTCGACATCTGAGCGGGCACCCAACGGAACTTCGAGCGACATCGTACGCTAACGCCGTCGGGACTTTGGACTCCACAGATTTAACGAGCACGTCTGTCCCTGTGTACTCGGGCCCATCCGTGGTGAGGATTTTCTACTATTTCCAGCACAGATCCGATTTATAGGAGTGTTTTAGTTAAATTTGTTACTGATTTGTTAATTTAATCATTTCCGGCTGTCTATTTCAAGCCTCCTTTAACAAAGCCAATTACGCCTCGTAATTTGAAAGTCAGGTGACGAGTTCGACACCTGAGGAGGCACCCAACGGAACTTCGTGCGACATCGTATACTAACGCAGTCGGGACTTTCGGACTAATTTTGGCATTCAGTAACCAATTACCTGCCAATTTTTCCAAGTACATAACAAAGTATGGTTAGTTTGAGCTGAATGAAACTTTCACTGATGCTTTACGGGACAACGATGTATAAAAATGCGTGAAATGTGTCTTACCTGGCCTGTTCTTTTCCTTTCTTCAATGATTTGGGTTGTGGCTTCTTTAAAAAAACGCATTGCACTAGGGGCAAAAACACCGATTCTGAAGGTTTTCATGAATTTAGGAAACAAAACTGGAAGAAAAGAGAGAATCAAATAAATCTTCTTGTTACACTCATGTCCAAAAATAGCTTTAAATGATTTTTTTCTTCAGATTTTTAGATACTACGAATATACAAGTGTTACTCGGGAAATATGATGTGTTTTAAGTAAAGCGCTTATACTCTATCAGTGGTTCCCAACCTTTTGTGGACCATCGCCCCTTTCTTTAATTTGACTAACACCTATCGCCCCCTTTTAGTTTTCATGCTATGTCTAATTATAATTCGAGTTAAATTGTAACTAATAAAGCAGTTTTATAATTTTAAACACTTACTACCATATATAAAAACAAACAAAGCAGCTTTATCCGGTCACTTTTAAATAAAATAGAAAAAATAAAATGTATATTTTTAACACATGTTTTAAAGAACAAAAGTGAAATAGTTAACTAAGATCTTTAAACTAGATTCTTAAAAAATTAAGAGAGATGACAGTAAAATTTAAAAAAAAATGAATGTTTGAAAACTTTTTTATTGTTTTGTCTTACTATTTCAATGGCTGCCTTATGCTTGGTGCATTTTAGTTAAAGCTTGAATATCCGGCCTTATATTTGTCTAGTTCACTCGCAAGTCTCCTTTGAGGCAAATGTCCAACTTATTTCTTTGTTTAGTAAGGAGCTGTACAACAAAACTAAATCCTTTTTCAACTAAATATGTTGACAAGAACGAAATTAGAAGTGATTCCTTTTAACCACAGTTGTGGATAAGCGTCCATAAGTTTCACCCAAGATAACTCATAACCGCAATGCTTGAAAAGGATTTTCGCCTCACAGTCATACTTCAGGTCTACAAACTCCGTCTGCAAAGAGTTATCAAGGTTATCTACAGCTTCGAACGAGAATGGATCGACAATCCAATCAGGAATTTCTAACTTGGTCAAATCTTCAAATCTTGTAAACATGTCAGCTTTTAACTGGTCAAGATGATCAATATGGTTTAACTGTACTGCTGTACAGTATTATTTTAATTTCCCCCCTTTGAATACTCATCACCCCCCCCGATCGCCCCCCAACTATTTATTGCCCCCTTGATAACACAAATCGCCCACTTGGGGGGCGATCGCCCCCAAGTTGGGAACCACTACCTAACTCATATTTTGCCGTAAGTGTTGTAATGCTGCACTAGGAACTTAGGGGCAAACCACTAACCTCCAAAAACTTGCAACAAATAGGCTTGGTTGAATTATCGTCTCACTAGAGCTACACTATGGGCTATTGGCGAGTGGCGTCGTAATTTAGAACCACAGTCAAGTGACGAACCGTCACTTGAGTAGGCACCCAAAGCAAGTTTTGAGGGCGACATCGTAAGCCGCGTCAGGACTTTGAAGAAGAAGAGAGGAGAAAAAGAGAATCCACTATATTTTTTCTCCTCTCTTTCTTCTTGGGTCCCCTACACGTATTATTAGTTATCGAACTTTTTTAGCATTTATTTTGGCTATTCTCGGACCCGAACCTGGGATCTTTCGCGTACAAGATAAGTGCTTAACCAACTATTCTCTCCAGCTTACTTCAACTTGCAATTGTTAAAAGATTCAAATGGGTTTTTCTTTTCAGGAGACTTATATTGATAAATTGCCAATGGTTTGTACGAATTTTAAAAAATCCACCTAATTGATTTTGTTTTCTTAAATATTCTTAATTGACACACACACACACACTTAAATTTCCTCTATTCATTGAATTCCCATTTTATTAAAAAATCTTACGTAACTTTCAGCCAAAATTATTTATTTTTTCATCAAAAGTACGGCGTGGCTTTAAAGAAATATTCATGTTCAACTGTTCTGGAAATTTTTTTAAAGTCTGGCAAAAAGTTGGGAGATGTTATAAGTGTTTTAATCCTACTAGAGCCGTCTGACATTTATAGCAATTGTAGCGGAACTTTAGGCAAGAGATATTAGAATATATTTTGCATGTGTAGTGGATTTGCTCTGAGCTTTTGCAACTGTGTTTGTAGAATGCAATCAATGTTTTAAATCTTAAGATAACTAGTTTGCCGTGATCTGAGAGTAACAAAAACAAATAAAATTGTGAGATGGGAAACAAAATTTATAGGTTTATAGCCAATTTTAGGTCCCCCAAAACTCGTGGGCCCAAGGCTCGGGCCTTGTAGGCCTAGGCGATATTCAGGGCCTGCGTCACGGTGTTGCATAAGAACCTGATGATTTCAACAGTTACTGTTTAAAGAATACATTTTGAATTGTTGCATGTTAAACGTTTTTTTCCAAATGCATTGTTTAATATCTCTATTTTTCATCGTAAAACACAGAAACAATATCTGAAGGTATGAGTATGTTAGTAAGGAACTGGGAAGATTTTAATTTCTTTCTTTTTAATGATTTTGTCTGAATGCCTAATATTAATATAGGAGTGGCGGTTTTTTTCTGTTTTTTATCAAATTTTAATTGCTGTTTAATATTTAAATATATGTTTCATAAAAATTATCTGGTATTTTTATGTTAACGACATCAAATAAATTAATTTATAAAATATTTCACGTTAATGCAACGTCGCGTAAATTTAATTAAGAGGGATTGTCAGTCCCATAGAGCTAATGCATTAGTTTTGTAATCATAACTTCCGCAGAAGTATTGCTTTGCCATGTTAGCCCTTTTTCCCCAGGTATGGGAATCAACATAGCATCAAAATGAAACAAATTTTAAACGATAATGTTATCTAGCTATTTAATTATATATTTTGAAGTTTTAAAATGCCAAACATTACAGCAGATGGCGACACTATTTTAAAACTTTATTAATTAATAATTAAATAACCGGCTGTTATTTTCTTTTCAATTTTGTTTTAAATGGATTTATGATGATTCCCATACCTGGGGAAAAAGGGCTAACATGGCAAAACAATACTTCTGTGGAAGTTATGATTACAAAACTAATGCATTAGCTCTATGGGACTGACAGTCCCTCTTAAAGGTATGAATTAGCTGGGAGTGGTTCGAAATTTTAAATTATAACAGTTTGTGTCACTCACAGAACATGATGAATCTCCAGTTGACGTTCCTGGTGAACACGCCTCTGGCCACTTGGACGAACTTGTTCTCCGGGTCGTTGTGCGAGTCGATCTTGGTGGAGAAGGCCGAACTGGCGATTATGTCCATGGTGAAAGCACCGTAGATCCTGAGGAAATAAAACATTAGGTTCATTTCACACAAATCGGTTTCGGTATTTTTCACCGTACTTACAGAACTGGAAGAACGCAGTATCAATGTTAAGTCAATTGGATCTTTCACACACGATGGAAGCAAAAAGCGTTGTCACTTTCGTATAGTCCGCCTGTCACTTCTTAGCACCTCAAATATTTTGATTGTGGAACTGTCCACTTTGAAAAAAGGTAGGAAAGATTTTGGTTTAGACAAGAGTTACTATGTTTGGCAATTCATTGCTTTTGCAGGCGCATATTTCTTTAAGGTGCAGAAACAGTTTATCAAGTGAAGTGCAGTTCGAACTTGCATCGGATTCACTAGTATTGCATAGCTATATTTTGACTTATAGCGATCCCCGAGGTGATACTGAATGTGTTAAATAATACATACTATAAATAATTCAAATCTATTGGCGATCAAGTCAAGATAGAAAAGAAATTCATGTGCGATTGATGACGGCCATCAGTAATTAACTAGAATCGTCCTTTCACAAATAACCAATGAATAGTTTTAGTGTGACACATTTTTTTCAACCAAACTAACCCAATAATCTCATGGGTTCGCCAAACACCATGGGTTTGGCAACCCTACTTCCTTTAGGTTCACTGCCTATATTTAAAGTGGAATATTCCACAATCAAAATATTTGGGATGCTAAGAAGTGACAGCCGGACTATACTACTTTCGTACTACTTCTTTACTTTCAACTTTCGTATGCTACAATATGTATGATTAAAACAACAATAAAATTACATTAAAAATGATTGTGGTGAAATGATGTTAATGAACACTATTGACTCCCCCCTCTAGCCTATGACAACCATGTCTTTAAAGTCGATATTTACTCGTACTTTTATATTTGATATCAAAAAGTATAAAGAAAGACAACTATTTTTTAACTGTATTTTTTTAAAGATTTTCTCATGATAAAATATACTTACTTTTTAGCGTCAACAGGTTTTCCATCCTTTACTGAAGCGTGAAAGTTCTGAACCAAAGTATTTGAACAGTCTTTGAATATTTGCACCATCTACACATGCAAGATTAAAAAAACATAATTATTCACCGATTATTTTTACTTGAATTTTCTATAATTTGAAGTTGATTAAAATAATGAAAAAAATATTCGTCTTTCACATTTATTGACTTTTAAAGGCAGTAAGTGACTCATTTTATTGATGCAAAGTCAAAAGCTTTGTAAAATCGGAAGTTGCCTTGTTGTAAAACCTCTTCACTCCTAAGCAAAAGTGTACACAAGTCTTCTTTACATAAGCATATTTTAAAACAATTATTATTTAAAAGTAAGTTTTGTAATTTGTAAAAAGTAGCCTGACCAGATTTGCTTCAGTGATTAAATTTTTAACCATGAAATCATAATAAAATTTTCCTAAATCATATTTTTTAAAAGTTATTTTCGTTTGGAAAACTATAAAATATAAAACAGATAACTATTTGGGTAGTTTTAGTAGTTAAATATTTGAAAAGCAAACTAAACTGTACTGCGAAATGCAGTACTTCTGGTTATCCTAAAAAGAAGCAAATAAGTTTTAAGATTAGCTGAATGACACGTTATTATTTAGTCGAGCTTTCATTCACAAAATATTCTGTTTTTGTGTGTGCAATTAATGAACAAATAAGCTCTGCTTTGAAACCACGTGACAGGTACACAAAAAGAGTGAAGCCAAACTTGGTTATAACGGCCTCGTATACAAAGACAACTCGTTTATAACATCATAAATTTTCGGTCCTTTGAATTGCCTAAAGACCTAAATGTTATACACTGCGATGCAAAAGTTTAGACAATGACTTCATTTAGCTGTAAAATTTAGAATTGTGATAGTAGAGTTACAAAAACCTCCTAGACATATTAAAAAAGTATTTTGAAATGCTATAATTGAAACATAATTGATTTACTATAACAGCCTAATTTCGCATTTTTATTGATGAATTGTATTTTTTTATATGATAAATTAAAAAAAAACACGATATCCGGTGAACTAAACAGAATATTGGTTCAATTTTACACCAAACAGACAATATATAACCACTTTAAATCTTTATTCAAATCATATTTGCTTCAATAGTACAATTTAACATCTCTAAATACGAACCGAATGCTTACCAGTCCATCACCTTCAAGTTTTGCCATGAATTCATAGATTTAGAGACATGTATTGGCCGATTTTCTTAATAAAAAGTGCAGTCTTTCACGTATAAAATCACAAAATAGCGACATATTATTTTTTGCACTTTAATACAATGCAGAGAGAGAGAGTCACCTCTTCAAAAACGCCAAAAAAATTCGGTCATTTCAACGTAAATTTACTCCACACCATTACGAAAGTTCATTCTTTATACTGAAGTTTAACATTTCTTGAGAAAAAAAACGGTTTCTTTGAACCGGTTTCATTTTAACCGGTCTCTTTAATGCTATTTAAACACGTTCAGTTTAACCGAATATTGAAAAATAAGCGAGAAGGAACGTTTATAATGGTGTGGAGGGAATTACGTTGAAGAAACAGATTTTTTTTGTCGTTTTAGAAGAGGTGACTATCATCTGCATTGTACTAAAGTGCAAAAAAGAATAATATGTCGCTATTTTGTGATTTTATATGGGGAAGACTGCACTTTTCATGAAGAAAATCGGTCAACGCATGTCTCTAAATCTACGAATTCGTGGCAAAACTTTAAGGTGATGGGCTGGTAGGCATTCGGTTCGTATTTAGAGATGTTAAATTGTACAATTGAAGCAAATATGATTTGAATAAAGATTTAAAGTGGTTATACTGTCTGTTTGGTGTAAAATTGTACCAATATTGTTATTAAATCTGTTTAGTTCACCGGATATCGTTTTTTTTAAAAATTTATCAGATAAAAAATACAATTCATAAAAAAAAATGCGAAATTAGGCCATTATCTACTTAAAATTAGCATAATCTCGTATTTGTGTCGAAACTTTTGCATCGTACAAATTTTTAGTTTTTGAAAAAAAATTGTTATAGCAAATCAAACAATTATGTTTTAATTAAAGCATTTCAAAATGTTTTTTAAATATGTTTAGGGTCTTTTGTAATTCTTCTATCAAAGTTCTAAATTTTACAGCTAAATGAAGTCATTGTCTAAACTTTTGCATCGCATTGTGCTACTGTTTTCGTTGTCAACTAGATTACTGGTAGGAACGCGGTGGTAAAGCAGCGCCATCTAGCGTGGAGAGGTTGCGCGTGTGGTGAACCCACACTTTTAGCCGCATGCACACAGTAGTAAGTGTTCCACTCACCCGTTTAATTTTGCCTGTGGTGAATGTGGGTGTAATAATGCTCCTCACCCTCTTCCAGTCTTCCCCTTGCAAGTTGCTCACCATGTTGTCCGCGACGGAATCCCCCACGTTGAAGCTCTGCAAGGGGATTTTTTTTGTTGTAAAACAAGCCGTAGAACTACAATTAACCGAACTCCGACAATCCGAAATCCAATGGAGAGTGAAGGATAGTGGCTCAACTGTTGTTTCAATTATAGGGGTGCATGCTAAATTGGCATGATACTATAACGGCCTCAGTAACCCACAGTCTACCAAAAGGATCCTCAAGGTGGAGATGAGTTACCTCGGCTTATATACTACTATTAACTTTGTAATTAAGAATAGTGGTAGGAACGAGATGGTAAATCAGCGCCACCTAGTTGTTGATGGCATATTGAGGTTGCGTGTTTGGTGAACCGCCACAATACCCTCCTAAAAATCAGGATATCTACTAATGAATGTCGCATCCAAAAGAATCTTTACCTATAGTAATCTTTTACCCATTAAGAAATAAGGGAGAATAAGTGGGGTATCACACGAGCGTTTTCCTCCAACCCAACTCCCAACGCAACTTTCTCCCCCAATTTCGGCCCCCACAAAGTTGTTAAAGGGTTGCCAGAGTATGAGAAGATTTCTCTTTTCCGACTGTCATAACTAAAACGATATCTCTACAGTAGGCGACAATTTATTAAAAATCGGACCTTTGGATTGATTTGAGTTTTATTTTATCGCATGCTTAGGATTTCTCTTATAATTATTAATTTTTCTTTCATCTTATTTTGTAATAAAACAAATAAACACTGAGAGATATAAGTTAAAAAGTTTTATTTTCCCAACTATAGATTGTTAAATTGCGTTGAGAGATATTTTGAAGGCTATAAAATTGTTGGATTTTTGCTTAAAATTTCAAATATTTTTTTTACAAATTTTAAATTAAAGCTGATATACAGTATAGCTTCCACATTTAGAACAAAAGGTGCAATTTTACCCATCTATACTTTACATATTATAGCAAATGATATAAAAAATTATTGAATTAACGTAAGAAAGTCCTTAAAAAGTAGCTTTTTTCTTACAATTAAAGTTGAACTAAAAGCTGTGCTAAGGATTTTTTTCTAAGATATATAAATAAATCTTGTGTGGAATTGGCCCTAAGTAACAATTTCCGTTTAAAAAAACCCCTCAACTTTTCAACATTTTTTATCGAAAAAATAAGAAGATATGTCAAATCAAAGAGTTTTATTTCCTCTTTGTGTCAAATAGCTTATTATACTTCAGATTGAAAATCAAAATATCGTGCATGTAAAATAAATAAACAACAGCTTGGCAATTTGGCGCAATATGACCTGAAGATTTGGCTTCAACCAAAACAGAGCCGTGACGTCAATGTAGCGACAGTCACCGATTTACCTGATTGGTTGTTGGGACCAAGTTGATCAACTCCGTCGCGATGAAACGACAGAGTTGTAGAAAATTTCTCCAACGCCTACGTCATAGCACGTGGCAATTTCCACCAATCATGGTTCGAACATAAGTTGGGTTGAGGGTTGGGTTGGGGAAAAATCTCTCGAGTGATATGGCCTTAAGTGGTGAGGGTTCTGAGGGGCTGTTATAAATGTAAGTGATTGGTCTTGAATTGAGCATGCCTTCTATTTTTATGAATACCGAATCCAGTTCATTAACACTAAGAGTGGTACGACAAAAAAAAAATTTCCGAACCAGCTTAAATGGCTCTAACTTGGCGAACCCAGAATCCCCACTCCTGCAAGTGGAACCCAGATACATAGTGTTTCCGTGCTCTTACATTTTTCACAATACGTGGCATAAAGCAAAGTATAATGTGCAGATTTAGTGTGCTCACATGAAAGATAATTCCAAACTACCAAATGAAATCTAATGTGAATAGGCTTGGTGATAATTTTGAGTAATTTAAGTAATTCAATTGTTTATGACTGTATATTTTTAGCTTGATTGGAGCTTTAACACAACCAATAACGCTTCGAAATTTAGAACCCGTGTCAAGTGACGAGGTCGACACCTAGTGAACAAGTACCCTACGGAACTTCGAGCGACATCGTACGCTAACGCAGTCGGGACTTTCAACTTCACAGATTTAAGAAGCACATTTATCGCACTGTACTCGGGCACCCCAGTGGTTTTTAGTGAGATTCGAGACGTCTATAGTATGGCTTGAACAGGGACAGAACCAAAAACCTTCTCAGTGAGAGGCTCGTCTATAATCTACCTCTGCCACTTTAAGGCAAAACATCTAATGTAAATAGGCGTGATGAGATATTTGCACAATTATCATTTAATACAATAAATCGAAAATTCCCAGCGCTGATTTTTACTACTACCACGCACGTCCACCGAAAATTGAGAAAGAAAAAAACTACTTTTTACTCGTCTTCGTCAGAATGGTCAAAATTACACTCCGATAGAGTGCTAGAGCGCACGGTTTTTCCTCAATCCTAAATGACGGTGCGCCTTGTATTTCGCGGCTTGTCAGTTGATACGGTCTTAACGGTATCTAGAAATATTATAGATATTCGGGTTTATCACTTCACCTTGGGAGAAATTGTTTAATCGAAGAAAATATTGAACAAAACAATGCATTGTTTATCATGGAAATCAATAAAAAAAAGGCAAACAGTAAATAATAGATTGTGAGCAAACGTATGCTTTTCCAATACATTTTAATTTTGAAGTCAAATGAATATTTTTATAATAACTATATTTATAGCTATACTGTTATATACCTCTGCTCGTACTGTTAGTCATTAATAAATTAACTTTTGTGTTTCAAGACTCGGTGTTAATAAACTTTATAATCTACTTATAATTCCAAGAAGCACCTTAAACGTTCTAGTCTAGGTCAATATAACGTTTATAATCTATCTATACTGAATGGATTGCTTCCACTTGTATCCGATCTCGATAAATGATGGTATATGAACTTTAATTGTAGGTAAAAAGAGACAAAAAAAAGCCAGAGCCAAAGTTAGAGAAGCATCCTAATAAATGTCTCCAATTAGAATAAGTCGCGTTTTCCAATATTGAGCATTCATCCAGTCTATACGCTATAGGTCACTGGATTAAGTACTGAGTTTATTGTGAGTAATTCCATTGATGGTTGATGTTAAAAAAAATAATATAACTGTCTTGGTACTTAGGTTGACGATTTGGTGAAGAGCGAATTCGGTGGTAATTAAAGGTAGAATCGATTAAAGTAGGGAGTAATGTAATTAAAGTGTCATGAATTGAGTGCTTGTGCCCTTAATAGAGTGCGCCTCCTACGCTCCTAGAGCTTTAACTCAGAACTTCCTTTTCTGAGGCAGTTTTAAGGTAGACTTTTTAAGATGCCCTCATGAGAATAATATGCGCAGATTTTAGCGCTCTAATATTTTTCTCTTGTCTCTGTGTGTGCTGTAATTATGTGCTGTTATGTCTTTTCATTAATAAAGTAGCTCAGTAGATTATCTCCGAACCCTCCTTTCGTCATATTTACGGAGGAGAAAGAAGTTACATAAAGATTCAATCATAAATAGCTTTCTAACAGCACCTTCAAAGGATCTGTTCAGAAACTCAGAAAAAATAACATTTATTTACAACTTCCAAAAAAATTCCAATTCAGATACATAATTTAATTTCTGTTATTACACATATACTACCGGATTACAATAAATAATAAACACGCTGTGATTGTCGAAAGCGTCAGGCTGTCACTAGATTTTTCAGTTGAGTGATTAGAAAGATTCGAACATAGTTCTGGACAACAGATTGAATTAATACTTTTTAAGTTTGTTTAACATCAGGCTGAAATTTGTTAAAACAGTGCTTTCAACTCACCCTTCTACCAGTGAAAAATTGAAAGTCCTTGACCAAGATGTCCCTGAGTAAAGAAACGTCGGCAACTGAGATGACGGGTCGGGTCGCCTCAAAGTGTCTGAAAAAATATATATAAATCCTGGAGTTATAAAATACAAAGAGCGTATCATATTGACGCTCATACATTCTACCCCAACCCTTAAGGCAACTCAATCTTCAACTTTTAATCTCAATTTTGACTTCTCGAAGTTGCACATTGGGTTGCCAGAGTAGAAATGAACTGTTGTTTGAATATTCTATTTTCAGACAGTCATAAATAGAACTTCATCTTCATGGTTAGTGCAAATTTTTATTTGCTCATCAAAGTTGGCTGAATCTACGCAGTACCGGATTTCGGCCTAGGTCTACAAGGCCCGGGCCTAGGGGCCCAGTCAGGAAGGGGGCCCTTGAAAAGATAAAATCGCCAAAAAAATCCCCTAAAAAAATTTGAAAATTGCCAAACTCCGAAAACCTATCGCCCAACGGGGAAAAAATTGCCAATTTCCTAAATAGCTTCGAGATGGTAAGGGGCCCCAAATGTCAAGTGCCTAGGGGCCCTAGGTCTTTAAGTCCGGCACTGAATCTACGCATGCTTTAAAAAGACGTAGTATCTCTTCGCTGTGACGAAAACAGTAATCCATGCATATGGTTGGTTCAAATTTATTGGAACAACCATGTCGTTGTGGAATACGTCGCAATGCCAACGACGTTGAAGATACTTTTTTCAAACTCAACTTCCATAGCAAACGGCAGATTACATACAGTTTGTGGCGGTTGCCTACCAAGATGTACTGTAGCGTTTGACGTCAATACCAAACTACCTATACTTTGTTAACTGCAAACCAGAAAGATGCAAATAGTTTATAATTGAATTCTGGCAACATAGTTTAATAAATAGATCTAAAAAATGCAACACCACGTTTGCGTCTCTTAATTTATTAAAACGATTTCTTTTCATCCAAATTTCCAGCTTTAGGTTCTTCATAGAGTAACTGAAGAAGACTTTATTGGTGGGAACTATCTTCTAATATTTATTTATGGCAGTAATATAACTATTACCCATAAAATGGTGACTCCTGGTGCAACGAACATCGCGACCTGTAGAGCCACGTGAGTTTGTATGGTATGTGGCCAAGTCTTTATTGCGTTTTTGATTGTGTTTAGATGCACGAGCTGACGATTTCTTTCTCAATTATTTTCTTGAGTCCCTTGAGCTTACACCAGCATCTACCAACCACAGGAAGACTCAATTTATATGCAAGGAACTACTTAGTTCCACACACGTCTTTGTGAGGCACGGAGGTGCGAAGAAACCCCCTCAAGCTCCCTACCATGGACCCTACGAAGTGATTGCACGTAACATGAAGCACTTCACCATCAAAGTACAAGGCAAACAAAGCACAATCAGCATTGACCGCTTAAAGCCTTGCTTCATGGAACACACCACCACTGTTTCCGACCATCAGCCCTCTTCAGCGACTCCAATTGCAACTGCAGAGCCTGCATCCCTTCAACCACCCAATGCAGCAGAGCCCTCTCCACCTTCAAACAGCGTTGTCCCACCGACCACTACGGCAACACGCTCTGGGAGAAGGGTTCGTTTCAACCCACTGTACCTCTAACCTTTCGTACCTCTGGTACTAGGGGGGAGTACTGTGGCGGTTTCCTACCAAGATGTACTGTAGAATTTGACGTCAACACCAAACTACCTATAATTTGTTAACTACAAACCAGAAATAAATAGTTTATAATTGAATTCTGGCAACATAGGTTAATAAATAGATCTAAAAAATGCAACACCACTTTTGCGTCTCTTAATTTATTGAAACGATTTCTTTTCATCCAAATCTCCAGCTTTAGGTTCTTCATGGAGTGACTGAAGAAGACTTCATTGGTGAGAACTCTCTTCTAATATTTATTTATAGCAGTAATATAACAATTACCCATAAGTTGTTGAGTTTTGCGTTGAAGGTATGGTTGAGTTGAGGGTTTGGTTGGAGAATTTTTCACTCGTGTGATATGCCCTTTACTCTGTTGAATATATACAGTAAAACTTGGGTGGAACATTGCCCCATATACCAGTTAGCAACACTTCTTTTGCCAGCTACTACTGTATTTAGGTAGTAACGTTCCACCAGCCGAAACGGCGGCGCAACGGTTAGTGAGCTAGCCTTTGGAGCCTCCGGGTTCGGGTTCAAATCCCGGTAAGGCATGGATGTCTGTGTTTGTCGAGTATATGCAGAGTAAGTGCTCGTTAAATCTTTTGGGTCTGAAAGTCCTGTAGGTGGTCATTGCGCAGTTTCCCACGGGTACAGGTCCCTGGAGACTATTTCCCTCCCCTTCAGGGACATGTCTAAATTGTGGAGGTGGCGATAGATGGCAGCATCTGTCATATATGTGTGTGTTTGTCGTGTCCGTCCTTCTTGACGATGGTTTATAAGCGGGTCTTTGTGACCAAGCACACAAGCCTGAAAACATATGTCTACCAACCAACCAACTTAACGTTCCACCAAAGATTTGCAGTGCGCACCACACCTTGTAACACAAGTAGCCAAGGGAATCCATTCATAATCACGTTTTAAATAACTTAACTATCCCATGACCTCTAGGTCATAAATCAAGTAGTTGCTCTAACAATTACTTAAGCAATATTGTCACTCATGTAACTCAAACACATAGATACAACACACACAAATTGTAGTTAAATAAAATTCATATTGAGTACACGTTTTTACTATTAACTATGACTTTGTCCCCGATTAAAAGAAAAATAAATCTGCAATGTATTTTTACAAGTTGCTCATACCTCTTGTACGACTAGAACTTTTATAAAAAAAACTCAACGTAGTTTTATATCTTTTTTTTATTAAAATCCTTTTAGTACAGAGAAATAAGTCTAACAAAGATGGACAAAAGAATTTAATTTTCAGCAATAATATTTTTAACTGAAGACATACGCCCCAAGTAAAAGGAATATTTTTCTTCTGAATTCAAGAATTTTTTTTTATTTATTGTCTTTTCTGGTTAAGCCAGCGAAAAAAAAATCTTAAATTTTTTTAATAACTTTAATAGGGACTCGTAACTTGTTTCACTGCCAAACTACTGCTGCTTTATCATTTTTAAATACTAAAAAATATATGTATAATTAAAGGATTATAGTAATGCTTCTTACCCATAGATTGGTCCTAATTTTTTATACCTATCAACTTCAACTTCATGAAAAGACTAAAATACAAAAAAAAAAAAATCAGAACAATTTTGTAAATAAAGATATTATAAAAAAATTAGGAGCGTATACTTTTAATAATACTTTTTAATGCATTACACTGTAAATATTCTAACGTTAATTCAGCTTTACGAAGCAACGTTATATCAAATTTCTAGATTAAGGTTACTCAAAGAAGAAGTTTGCTTTCCAAACTGGTGGCAGCAAGTGCAAAAGAAATGTTACACTACATTTCTTAAATAACGTTACACCGTAAAATAGGAGCAAACTGTGTGTAACTGTGTAACCTTTCTCCATAAATTTGATATAACGTAACTAGCTTCGACTAAGCTGGCAACTTTATGAAGTAACGTTACATAGCAAAATTTTACAGTGTAGTCATAGTTTACAAAATTGCATGGGTAACTAAAATACAATTATTCAAAAAGAAGATGGTAGTAAAATAATATAAAGATGTAGAAAAAGACTACAAAGAAATTCTAGCTAACAGACGGAAATGAAAATTTTTCAAATTTACATTAACATGCTGATAACAGACGGAAACTGTTAACTGGAAACTGTTAATGGAATGTTAACTGGAAAACCATAAAACTGGTGCAGCCTAGCTGCATTCCACTTTATGGAGTAACGTTAAACCGCACAAGAGTAGAATGCTTGTACAAATTTTCCTATTCGTGTAAAGTTACTCCGTAATTTTTTTTTTGCCATACAGCTGGAGCCAGCTAGACTGTCTTTAGTTTTATGAAATAATGTCACACCAAATATTTACAGATATTCTATTGATTTTTTTAAATAGATTTTTAGACACTGTGTGTTATTTTGAACGGTTATAATTCTATACACTTGGTTATACACTCTTAAAGCAAACGAGCGGTTTTAACTCAGTCTGAGTTAATTTCCACTCCTTTTCGTGCCGAAAATGCACTTCCCCTATAGGAGTGGATTTCACCCTTTTGTTTTAATAGTGTACGTAGAATTTTAAATGATATTTTTTGTTGTTGTAGAAACAAACGTATCATTTGAGTTGAATATTGTATCAAATCACCTTTCTAAAGCTTTCATACAGTGATCCTAACAGAGGCACCGGCTTTGCGAACGGAATGCCCTTCTTTTCCCAATAGTCATGGTTCTTTGTAGAAAACCTTTAAAAAAGTAGATAATATACAAGAAGGTGAAACACTAAGAAACAAAAAATAGCTTAGACTCTTCCGATTAGTCGTCTGTTGTGTTAATGGTATTATAGAGGTTAAGGCACCTACACTCTTAAAACAAACGAGCGGTTTCAACTCAGTCTGAGTTAATTTCCACTCCTTTCAGTGCTGAAAATGCACTTCCCCTATAGGAGTGGATTTCACTCTTTTTACGGAGTGGGTATAAGAAATAAAATAAACGAATCCACGTCCTACACTCTTAAAACGAGCGGTTTTAACTCAGTCTGAGTTAATTTCCACTTCTTTCCGGGGCCGAAAATGCACTCCCCCTATAGGAGTGGATTTGTTTTAAGAGTGTATGCTTATGAAGCATTTTGCACCATTCCCAAATCCCTGATGTGATGCGGCTGTTGGAGCCACCTTCAACACCGAGCTGAAGAATTCATTGTTGCCTAATGCGGTAGAGGGCAGCATCACTAAACGAAAGATTTCGTGTTCAAGAAAACTTTAAACTTAACTAATCCCTCTGCATAAGTTTTTTACTAGTTTACATTATTACTATGGAATAAAATATCTTGTGTTGAAGAAAACTTTAAATTTAAGTAAATTAATCAGTTTGCATAGATATAGCTTTTTAGTGTTTCTTATACATTAAACGATTAATTAAATGTCTAAACAAAGATTAGAAAACAAATTTTTCCAAAATTGTCAAAAATATATTTCAGATAGTGAATTCTTTCTTCAACGCTGCCTCCTTTAGGTTCTCTACCTTTTTACAAAGTGGACGCTTCCACAATCAAAATATTTGGGATGCTAAGTTGTGGCAGGCGGACTATATATCAAAAGTCGTCTAGTCAAAAAGAGTTAAATCGAAACAGTTCGTACCAGTAAAGTAGAATAACCGATGACACTCCCAGGAGAAAAGATACCAGCATGGGCCCTAGAAAGAGATCCTCGAACATTTTGGCTGCTTTTTTGTCAAAACCGAATGTGTCAAAATATTTATTTCTAGTGTTTAAAATCACGATTTCCTCATATAATAGCACATTATCTCACTTTTAACGTAGGCAAAACAATGGAATCTCTAAAGTTATCTTTTTTAGAGTTCGTACATTTCAAATATTATTGCCAATGCGCTATCTACTTCGCGATATTTTACGTGTGTTTCGTATCGAATGGGATAAAAGACGAAGATGCAGTGTCATTCAAAACCAGCAATTTCTAAAATTAAATAAAAATATGTGTTGTCAAAAACAAATGTGTGAAACGAGTGATATACAATTGAAGTATTTTTAACGACCTTAAAAATTATTGTCTTTGTTGAACTAAAATTTTAAATTAATATAATAAAAATCAGTGTTATGTTACCACAAGGTTGGGTTGGACCGGCTACATATCATCATATGGGGCGGAGGATACAGTTTTTAGGCGTGTCTGAATATTTTATTCACAACCAAACTAAAATAGAGAATTTTATTTTCAGTTTTTTCTTTTGGGTCTTGTCTGGTACTTTGGGAATTATAAATATGTCATTTGCTCGCATATATAACCTTAAAAACGATGAAAATGTCGATTTTTTTTTACTATCTTAAAATACTATTTAAATTAAGCCTCTAGTATATTTTCAAAAAATTTCAAATTAATTAAAGAAATATTTTTCACATAAAAGCTATTTTGTATTGACATTTCATCGAATGTTCCATCACCGTTTAATTCTTTAAACGGAGTTTACTCGGTTTGTAATAGTTGGAAACATACCCGTACTTGAAATGGTAAAACTCCATTAAGTGTTTATGGAGAGCGAGTAAATATTTTTTAATGAATATAAGAGTTGGCCGATATTAAAAAAAAAGTAAGCTCTTTTAAAGTGTCAGCAGCCATAACATGATGAAATATTGATGTTAGAAGTCCAAAATTTTGGGAAGGTGTGTCTCCCTTATGCCCCGATGGATTTTTTGGTTTTTCAAATTTCCAATTAGTTTTTTAATTCCTTTTTGTATAACTTGATTCCTTTTTGTATAACTCCCAGGATGAAAAGATCAGAAATGCGTAATTTTGTTACGTTCTTTTTAAAGATCAGTTGCTCTCTGCTCTGTTCTTTTAAAAACGAGCGTTGGCGAGTGATAACGAGCAGGGGGCGGAGCCCCCTAGTATCTTAAATAGAAATAAGGATGGAACAGGGAAAGTATTTGCTAGATTTCTTTTAACAAAATAAAAAGTTTGAAAATTGTATTTCCCCCCATGAAATTCGGGTGTTTAACCACTAAAATATTCGTTTCTTCGAAACTGAGCCTCGCTTTAAACCCATCCTTAAAGTTAGGAATGATTCAAAAATGTTTACAAAAAAATTTAACTGAAAAATAAATTACATTTGAAGAAAAATATGGGTTTTAAAATGTGAGCCAATTTTTTTTAATAACTTAAAATATATATATTTTAAAAATGTTTTTATGTAAAAAAAATTCTATTTTAAAACTATTTTACACCAATTTATAATAAAAATATTTATGCTAATATTAATTTAAAGAAAAACATTTTTGATACCGAAAACAATACGTTTTCAAAAAGTAAACTTTTTTGTTTCGTAATTTTTAATTTAAATATTCGTAGTATAAAAAATGATACAATTACCTTTACGATACTTTTTAAGATAAAATTTAGGTTATGATACAGTTGGTTGGTTGGTAGACATATATATTCAGGTTTGTGTGCTTGGTCAGAGACCCGCTTATAAACCTTCGTCAAAATGATAAAGTATATCGAACGTAAAGAATAATATTTTTTAAAAAACTTGCTCTACGTAGTATTTATTTAATAGTGGTTTTTAATTCATTTTGGTAGATACTACCGTTGACCTACACTCTTAAAACAAAAGAGTGAAATCCACTCCCATAGGGAAAGTGCATTTTCGGCACCGGAAAGGAGTGGAAATTAACTCAGACTGAGTTAAAACCGCTCGTTTTAAGAGTGAAGGACGTAGATTGTTTTCTTTTATTTATTTTACCCACTTCCCAAAAAGATTGAAATCTACTCCTATAGGGGAATTGCATTTTCGGCACGGAAAAGAGTGGAAATTAACTCAGACTGAGTTAAAACCGCTCGTTTGTTTTAAGAGTACATTCTTAAAAGTGTACTTCTTACGTAAAAGGCAAATGTTTAGCGTGTCTTTTATAATGAGGCACATCGACAAATTGCCTCTGATATTAAAGAAAATGTTATAGGTACAACTGTAAAACAATCAACAGTATGCGTGAAATAATAAAATTTTCAAAAGTCTGTCAGAAAGATTTGCGCTATAAAACTCGTGTTGAATAGTCCCAAGAGGCACAAAGTGGAACTACAGAACTATGTGCCTATTAATATCAAAGGCACGCCGACCCGATGGCGCAACGGTTAGGGAACTTGCCTTTGGAGCCTCTGGGTTCGGGTTCGAATCCCGGTAAGGCATGGATGTTTGTGCTTGTCGAGTATATGTGGAGTACGTGCTCGTTAAATCTGCTGGGTTCGAAAGTCCTGTGGGCGGTCATTGCGCAGTTTCCCACGGGTTCTGGCCTGAAGACTATTTCCCTCCCCTTCAGGGACATGTCTAAATTGTGGAGGTGACGATAGATGGCAGCATCTGTCTTATATGTGTGTGTATGTCGTGTCCGTCCTTCTTGACGATGGTTTATAAGCGGGTCTTTGTGACCAAGCACACAAGCCTGAAAATATGTCTACCAACCAATCAAAGGCATTTTGTTCCTACTAATATCAATATCAATGATACTGTGGGCACCGTAATAATAATACAAAAAGTGCTGTGTGTCTCTTAATATTGAGTATAAAAATTCAAAATGTGCTGGTTTTCAGAGGTAGCCTTTTAGCTGATGTTTAGAAGATAATGTCTTCTGATACATCGTAATCGTTTTTTTATTATGTTCTCTCCAGTAAAACTGTATAATATCCAAAAATGATTATCTGTACAATTGAAAGGCTAACAGAAAAGGGTTGTCCATTGGAGAATTTTCCACTAAGCTTTTCTTATTCATAACTTTTAGAAAAAAAGAAGAATGCACGGAAATCCTTCTATCGACAAAAACCTTTTTACATTTTCAATTCAAATATAATTGGTAGATAATATAATTGATAGTTACGGCATATTATAATTAATGTTTTTTTTTAAAACTTAAGTGTATCTGCAGTATATAAGGACTTCGAATCCTTTAAACACGTGTTAGATACGCCTATTGTCTTTAAGGAAGTGATCAAACTTCTTATTATTGACATTCAACATTTATTTTTAATAACATAAATGTTTCAACTAGTTTTTCAAATATCCTTTTCTTTTTTACCTGTGGTATATATTGTTTTCCAATTCCAATGATATTGTCAAATTTAGCGCTATCAAAATTTTAGTCCAACAAAGTATTTCAATGACAACTAAAACACTTCTTCAAAACCCTTCTCACACTAATCTTTCAATTCATTTTGTGTTATCCAAAGCAATTTTTTAGAAGTACAAGTGTTAGTTATTTTTAGGGAGATAAAATAATTCAAAATAAAATTTAGTAGAGATAAATTATTTCATTATTAAAACGCAAAAAACATATGAACATTAAAAATACATTTGTTATTAAATAAAGACGTGCAATCGTACCTTGGCCATTTCACACATTCAACATCGTTGAGGTTTCACTTTATAAAGTGAAATAATTTTCGCGATTCAAAATCAAGAACAATTCCTTTGGGTTGCAGCAGTCCTTGGCTCTGGTTGAAATCTAAAGTAGGTAAATTTTAAATGTCCCTCTTTGCAATCGAAATAGAAAAATTCTGCTCTCAACAGGCCAATAATCTGCATCATTGGCTACAGATTTCACCTGTAGTTAACATAACTCTCGATTTATGTGTTTATAAATCGTGATGTAATTTTACATTCAGGACGAAATTTAGCTGAAACGCTTCAGATGGAGACAATGCACTTCGATTGCCAATGAAATAATCTCCCTCCATATTCAAAACCCAACAAGTTGGTTCTGTTAAATTGGGCCCTAAGTTTCAGTATTTTTCAAAGAGTTCTATAGTAGGGTAGAGACTGAACCCGGCAACAGCACCATGGACCAACACGGAGACAATATAGGGTGGCATGTGGGGCCCGATGGCCGAGTGGTTTAGATCGCAGGCCGTAACGCTAGCAGTCCGCGCTCTGTAACAGGTGCGGGTTCGATTCCCGCCTTTGCCCTGGGTGTACTTCCTTTCTCAGTATCAAAATTACAAATTAACTAGCACTTTTACCACTCTATTCGGGCTCCGTAGTGAGCCATGGCTGCCGATGGCAGCTCAGTACGAGTCGTTCCTCTACCCTACTATAGAACTCTTTGGTATTTTTAGAAAACATAAATTTTCTGAAGGAAAATATCAGCAATTCATCTTTCTTTAAATATATATTTTTGGTAATACATGGTATTACAAAAACTGCAATATATATATTTTTTAATTTTAATTTTTTTTTTGAAATTTATGTTGAAGTGTTATACACACTGCAGTATAACTTTTATTCCGTGTGTGGTGTTAATATGGTTAGCCGGACTTCGCTATTTACACTTTCCGGTAAATTGTTTTTAAATGTTTATGATTATATAGAGAATGATAAACATTTTTATCAAAATTTCTTTTATCTACAGCGTACTTAAATTACCCGATATTATCAGTGTTCGAATAGACACGATTAGATGAAATCTTCTCGCTTACGAATATGAATACAAAGTGTCACAAATTGGTTTTGAATTTAAAATATTTAAATTAAGATTGAACGTTAGTACAACTGTAGAAAAAAAGGAGTCCCCCTCCTGGTTAATCAGCCGCTACTGATTCTAGATAATAACTTAGTTTTCAGTTGATGGTTCCCGGATGGCCGAGTGGTTTGGACCATTACGCTAGCAGTCTGCGCGTTGTAACGGGTGCGGGTTCGGTTCCCGCCTTCGCCCCGGGTGTATATTCCTTTCTCTGTGACAGTAAAAATTCTTTCTGTATCTGTCTTACTTGACGAAGGCTTCTTAAGCGGGTCTCTAATCAAGCACACCAAGCCGGAATATATATGTAGTAGTAGTAGTAGTAGTAGTTTTCAGTTGATCTAAATATTTATGTGTTAATTAATAAATTTTTTTTTGCATAATGTGTCGTCTTCCCAATAAAAATAAAGGACGAACTTAAAAAGTTAACAGTAACACCCAATGATATCTTATTCCAGAAGTACAGAAAAATATATCTAAAATTACCAAATTAAACTTCTTTAAGTGGCCAGCCGACCACCAACTCTAGAATTTATGTTTTTGCATCTCTATGGCTATGTCCTGACTACGCCAAGGCATGCAACAAAACTTGGCGACTTGGCAGAGTCAGCCCCCTTGCTATTACATCGCTTGGCGCCCTTGGCGGTCGCCAAATTTTGTTGCCTTTGTGGCGTTTGATGTCGTAGTGAGGACATAGCCTATGAAAAACATTTAAGCTGCAAAAATTTGGTATTGCTTGGGTATCGATCAACTGAAAACGAACATGAGAATGTAACATATTAATTAATTGTAAAGAAGTAGCATATATTAGTCGTTGACAGTGAACCTTAGGGTCAGCCTCTAATTAAAATTTTTAAAGTTAGGAGTAATTTTGATATGAGGACGACCTCTTACGCAAATTTCCACAAGCAAATTTTCCACAATCAAAATGTTATAGATCAACTGAAAACTAATATGAGAATGTAATATATTAATTAATTGTAAAGAAGTAGCATATATTAGTCGTTGACAGTGAACCTTAGGGTCAGCCTCTAATTAAAATTTTTAAAGTTAGGAGTAATTTTGATATGAGGACGACCTCTTACGCAAATTTCCACAAGCAAATTTCCACAATCAAAATGTTATAGATCAACTGAAAACTAATACGAGACCGTAATATTATAATAAATTGTAGAAAATTGAAAATTTTGAATTGTAGCAGATATATTAGACCTTGTCAGTGAATTATAGGAATTTCATGTGGACCATTTTGAAGTTCTAATTGATTCATAAAAGCAAGCAATACAAGGATTTTATATTTATTTGAAATAATACAGTGCACAATATTAACATAGATAACATTCCATTATGAAAAAAATATAGGTTGGTCTTTACAGATGAGTTAAGTATTTATTGTTACGTTATCTTTATACACTGCTCAAAACAATTTGGGGAACGCATGGTTTAAAGTAAACCCTTTCACCTCCAATGATTCCATTTGGAACCATCAGCTTGCGATTTTTTTCTCACTAAGTTAAGGTCGCACTTATTTTATCGTTAGATGGAAGAATTCTGTCATTTGAAGAATTAAATAATGTTTGTTTTAATTAAATAAAAATAGGAAAAACATGGTAAAATAAAATTCACTCCCATAAAATTTTATGAAATAAATTGACCCTAAATTCTTCACGCTTGCATTCTTAGATGTTTAAAAATTGATTTTAACTTTTTGTACTAAATAAAGTTTTGAAAAAACTATTGTTATAATTTATTCAAAAGTTATGATTCCAATTTGTTTCCCCTTAAATTTTAGTTAAAAACTTAAGTTTTTTTTTAAAACTGTTTTTTTTGTCATTTCCTTCTGGATGCATAATGAATCTATTTCACAAAGTTTAGATTTTTAGAATAAAAAATAAAAAGTTGGAACTGAAAGGGTTAACAAAAGTACGCAAAGTGCTATCCTAATTGTTTTGAGCAGTGTAAATGCCTTTAAATTTTCTTCAGTTGTATTTACATAAGCAACAAAAAGTTCCTCTTTACATGTGAGTTAAGTAGCTATTATCATGTTACATCTTTATAAATGCATTTAAATCTTCTTCAGTTGTTCTTACATAATGAATGAAGCGTCACTCCTGGTTTCCATTTGTAACACAATACCTTGAGGTCTCAAGATAACTTGTCCTTTGCCGAATTCTAAAGGAATCTAAAACAAAATGAAGGTATTTTTAATTCATGAAAGTTCTGTAGAAATATTCAGAATTTTTTTTTATGTATGTCAAAGGTTTCTGTCTGTCGAAGTTGGTTGGTTGGTAGACATATATATTCAGGTTTGTGTGCTTGGTCAGAGACCCGCTTATAAACCTTCGTCAAGTAAGACAGACACAACAGACAACACACATAAGTGGACCCCTCTAATTTTTAGAGACAGAGGCCAACTAGAGGATCCCCAGAATTGGCTTGTCATCCACAGAGGTATTGATTTGGTATGGGAACTTGGAGGACTTTCGGACCCAACAGATTTAACGAGCACGTACTCCGCATATACTCGACAAACACAAACATCCATGCCTTACCGGGATTCGAACCCGAACCCATAGGCTCCAAAGGCTAGCTCCCTAGCCGTTGCGCCGCCGGGTCGGCTGTCGAAGTTTTTTTAGGTAGGTCGGTAATCGTGTCGGGCTCTCTATGTCAAGTGACGAGGTCGACACCAAATCGGGCACCCAATGGGACTTCGAGCGACAAAGTATGCTAAACCGTCGGGACTTAAGACTCATGGATTTAACGTACATCGCGTTGAACTTGGTCAGTCGGGGCCCGGATGGAAGAGTGGTTTGGACCATTACGCTTGCAGTCTGCGCACTGTAACGGGTGCGTGTTCGATTCCCGCTTTCGCCCTGGATATACATTCCTTTCTCTGTGACAGTAAAAAATTCTTTCTGTATCTGTCTTACTTGACGAAGGCTTCATAAGCGGGTCGCTTATCATGCACACAAGCCGGAATATATATGTAATAGTAGTAGTTGTACTTGGGCAGTGATTTTTGAGGGATTTTTCTCCACCAAGATACAACTATAGCATGGCTTGGACAATGTCATGAAACTGGTTTTGTTTATGAATATATATTTTTACTTCTACATATATGGATATAATAAGACGACCGCCACGAGACTTTCGGACCGACAGATGTCCCACAAATATCCATGCCTTATCCGGGATTCGAACCAAGGCCCACTAGCTTGACAAACAACCATACCAACTGAACGGCCTTTGCCGATATAATATTTTAAACATCCAATCATTGGTCGTAAAATCCGTCCACTTCCGCTTGGATAGGGACAGGACAGTGTAATCCAGCCTTAAGAGCATTTTTACGACTTGTTGCTAAATGAATGCAATACCTTTGTCTCTGGACAAGCCTTGATGTTGAAGTGTGCTATGACGTGTGCTAAGCACACTTTGACTTCCATGAGCGCGAACCTCATGGCAATGCAGTTCCTGGGCCCCCCTCCAAAGGGGAGATAGGTGAAGGGATGGCGAGTGGCCATATCATCGGAGTCGAATCTGAAATTAAAAAAAACATTTTTCAAACCACCTCACCTTTGAAGAAATATTTTATTTATTTATTTGTTTGTTTCAGATGCACATAACAGAAAAATCCAATTATAATGCACATCATAAAAGACAATGAAAACAACAAAAACACACAAAAAAGAAAAACATTACAAAGAGAATAACCTCCGACAATTAGATTTAAAAACATTAAAAGGCATACAAAAAATATCAAGTTCCTCAGACACACTATTATAAGTTTTATAAAATTTATATAGACAAAAATTTAAAATGCAGTTATTCCGATTAGAATTCAAATAAAACAAACAACGATTACGTGTAACTCTAGAAGGCACATTAAATTTTATAGTACTAGTAATGTAAGTAGAATCAATCATATTATTAATAACTTTATAAAAAAACAAAAGACAATAAACTTGACGTCTAGACTTAAGGGTAAAAATGTTAAACATATTACGGAGTACACTAGAAGGCACTTCCCGAGAAGCAGCGTTGAAACTCTTAAAATACAAAAAACGTAAAAAATTATTCTGTACACGTTCAATGACACTATTGCTATTCTCGTAGTAAGGATCCCATATCGGGGTACAATATTCAATTCGTATATGTGTAAATATAATCCAATTATCCGAAAAAGTAATCTAATTATCCGAAATACAATCCATTTATCCGAAATATCCAATTATCCGTACTCCTACTCCCCAATACGTCCGTTGTATCCTTCATTCTGATTCATCCATCGATAAGCTTATCATGTTAAACTAACGCCTTTTCATTTAAAGGCAGATCCCAGTCTACCATAACGAAAGAAATTCAATTTTATTTAAAGTCGTTTAGAATTGCTCCAGTTTGCACTCATTTACGCCGTATTATATACGATAAACGTTGCACACACGGTGCCACTAGCACTCCACAAATTATTTTTATTATAAAAAATGCTTTGATTTTCAAACTACATAATTTTATTTTTGGTACACTTCAGAAAATCTAACAACGATTCTAATATTTATTTGTGTGATTATGATCGAATAGTTTATGTTTTATTTAGAACATCTCACATATAGTAAAATTGGATAAAAATATAATTGATTAGTTTGCCTTTTTCGTATTTGTGAACTTTCATACAAACCCAATTTGAGTTTCCTAAGCTAATTAAATACTTTAAAACCAGATTTTTACTATTATCTATAATAATAAAAGAAAGAGTCTGTCTGTGTGTCTGTTTGTCTTCGGATCGTAAAAGACCACTTATACTGCCCTCAGGAATTCGAAATTTTTAAGATAGATTCCATTTAATACCAACGTGTGCACCTGAGGCTTAGTTTTTTCATATTTGTTCCATTTTTAGAGAAAATTATAATTGTCTGAAAAAAATACACCACTTTCGCTCATATCCGATCATTTTTCCCTTTTCGTGATGCCATTCGACAGAAGAAATTAAAATGAACACAAAAATTAATTAAAATTGCTTTTATTTTCTTGCCATTACCTTCAGAAACTAAATTAATGATTTGAAAAATAATTGAACGTGCCAATGAGCTAAATGTTTTTTTTTAAACCCAGAATGGAGGTTTTGACGTGAAATAACATTGGTACAATTATGGTTAATTTTGAATTTATCAGGAAAATTGCGATGACAGTAAGTTCATATTGAGGAAGATTGTTGTGATATGAGGATGTGCATGTTATAGTGATGTATTTTTATTTTGGAATTTTAAAGCACCATAAGTAACGGGATTTTATTCTTTGTAATGAACGGGAACAAAGGCAAAGCTTATTATCCTATAGCAAATTAAATGGCACATATACTTGGATCGATTTGATATTCTTTTAGTCCGTGCGAAGAACGGGTATTCATTTGCTAGTTTATAATAAGTTGTTGTTATATTTCATGAAAAAAATAATCTAGAAAAGGAATAACCTTACCTTTCCGGTTGGAATGTATCTGGATTCGGGAAAATGTTGGGGTCTCTCTGGATGGCGTAGATGGGAATGCTGACTACCATACCTTTTGGAATTGTGATTCCAGTGTCTCCTAGCTTGTGATCGGAATCGGCTGTACGTTCCAGCCTGCACAGGATTAAGAGTTAAGTTATTGAAAATTCAAATAAATATATTTGATATTTGAAAATTCAAATAATTATATTTGATAATTAAAAATTCAAATAATTATATTTGATAATTGAAAATTCAAATAATTATATTTGATAATTGAAAATTCAAATAATTATATTTGATAATTGAAAATTTCAAAATTAAAATGAATTTTAATAAAATGAATTACAATGAATAATAATGACGAATGATTGTGGGTTTCCAAATCAAAAGGCCTATGCATTAATCCAATGGAAAATGGTTTTGTAAGCCACATTTCACCGGCTGTATTGAATATTTTTACAATATGTTTTTTGTAAGATAAATGTATTTGACTTACGGGGCTCTATAATCTCACTTTTTGAAATTGGTTCGAATATCTTGTTGCAAAGTTATTTATTAAAAATTCAAAAAACATTTGAACCAATTCCAAAAAGGAAAATATAGAGCTCTGTAAGTCAGCTACATCTATAATAATAAAAGAAAGAGTCTGTCTGTGTGTCTATGTTTGTCTTCGGATCGTAAAAGACCTACTTATACTGCCCTCAGAAATTCGAAATTTTAAAAATAGATTCCCTTTAACACCAACGTGTGCACCTGATGCTTAGTTTTTTCATATTTGTTCCATTTTTAGAGAAAATTCGAATTTTCTGAAAAAAATACACCACTACTTTCGCTCAAATCCGATCATTTTTTTTCCCTTTCGTGTTGCCATCTGCTGAAAAAATAAAACTTTTAACGAAATATTTAAAATTTAAAATGTTTATTTTATTCTTTTGCCATTACCTTCAGAAACTAAATTCATTATTTGAAAAATAATTGACATGTTTCAAGTGACGTAATTCTGCCAGTCTCCATTCCCGGATTTTATTGTGGGTTTATTTGATGATTTTTTCATTGATTTTTCTGTTGACTGCATGTATGTATATTTAAGCAATAAATGTATAGTTAAGCTATTACTGAACTATGATGGTTAATAAAGGCCATCGCACTAGAGCTGCATATTAGTGTTATGTCTTTATTTTTTCGCCAAATACGTTGCCAAACTCGCCAAATTATTAACTAAAACTAGCCAAATGGGCAATTTCTTTTATAAATAATTTATAAGCTGGTCGGTTGTTCGAAGGTCATTGTGTTAGAGCTGTATAATGGGTGTGTTTGTATCTATATCTATTTTCTGGCCAAATTATTTCCCAAAACGCGCCAAATGAGCTAAAAGGTTTTATGTATTTATGAGGGAATTGTGATGACATTTATGAGTGCATTTTATGGCTTATTTTTCATTTTGGAATTTTAAGGCAATGAAACGGGATTTTATACTTTATAGCGAGCGGGAACAATAACATAAGTTTATGATCCTATAACAGGTTATATGGTACACATATTTGGAAAGATTTGATATTTTTTTAATCCGTGCGAAGAACGGGTATAAATTTGCTAGTTTATCATATAAAAAACCGTTTGTAAAAAATATTCAATACAGCCGAATAAATGTGACTTAGAAAATAATTTTTTCCCCATTGTATTAACATAAATGCACTTTGGTTTGGAAAACCGCGGTCTTTCGTTCCCATCTTTCTTTCATATGAAGTCTACTTTTATACAAATTTTGATTTATGCAATTAACTCAGAAAATCTTTGAATAATTGGAAACAAAAACTAAATGAATCCATAGCTGCTTAATAAGTAAGGGTGGAAACTTTTTTGCTCAGTGTCGATTGTAGATTACAGCTCTAAAATTATACATTTTGAACCAAAGAGTTCTATAGTAGGGTAGAGGAACGACTCGTACTGAGCTGCCATCGGCAGCCATTGGCTCACTACGGAGTCCGAATAGAGTAGCAAAAGTGCTGGTTAATTTATAATTTTGATACTGAGAAAGGAAGTTCACCCAGGGCAAAAGCGGGAATCGAACCCGCACCCGTTACAGTGCGTGGACTGCTAGCGTTATGGCCTGCGATCCAAACCACTCGACCATCGGGCCCCACATGCCACCCTATATTGTCTCCGTGTTGGTCCATCTTGCTGTTGAAAGGTTCAGTCTCTACCCTACTATAGAACTCTTTGTTTTGAACCAACCATTTTCAAACCGGTTTCATATTTTAGCAAGAGTAGGTGTACGCATTTTTCCCCCGCTCCGGTCGGACTTGGATAAGTAATGAGTAACTTGAGTTTCAATAAATGAACTTACCTCATTACTGGTGGATACATTCTTAATGTTTCTGAGATTACGTTGTCCAAATACTTCATGTTTAGAACGGCTTCGTATGTTAATTCACCCTATAAATTGATCAAATTTATACAAAATGAAAAAAAAATGAATTTAAAATTTTAGGTTAGGTAATAGTTATTTAAGCAACTAGTGCCGAAAATAATACTTTATTAAGCGAGTGGCTTTTATTTCACGAGACCGTAGGTCGAGTGAAATAATGACAAGAGCTTAATAAAGTATTATTTGGCACGTGCTTGCTTACAATATTTTTTATAATAACGTGCGAAAAAGTATTTCTACCAAAGAGTGATTTTCATGACATCATTTAGTTTCCATGGCGATATTCGGAGGTTTATACTATTTATGGTGTTTGGCGTGAAATTTGTGTTCTTACTTTTGTCTTACTTAATTTCCTTTAATAATTTTTGTAGTACTTGTAGTTTCCATGGAGATATTGGAAAATGTAATGAAAGTAATGAATTAATAGAAATAAGTGAGTTTCATGACATCATTTAGTTTCCATGGCGATATTCGGAGGTTTATACTATTTATGGTGTTTGGCGTGAAATTTGTGTTCTTACTTTTGTCTTATTTAATTTCCTTTAATAATTTTTGTAGTACTTGTAATTTCCATGGAGATATTGGAAAATGCAATGAAAGTAATGAATTAATAGAAATAAGTGAGTTTCATGGCATCATTTAATTTCCATGGCGATATTCGGAGGTTTATACTATTTATGGTGTTTGGCGTGAAATTTGTGTTCTTACTTTTGTCTTATTTAATTTCCTTTAATAATTTTTGTAGTACTTGTAGTTTCCATGGAGATATTGGAAAATGTAATGAAAGTATGAATTAATAGAATAAGTGAGTTTCATGACATCATTTGGTTTCCATGGAGATATTCATGACATCATTTAGTTTCCATGGAGATATTCATGACATCATTTTGTTTTCTACAATCAGATACTCTTATTTACTTTACAGCACTAGTGCCGAAGTATACTTTCGCCATGTCTGTGACGTGGCACGAAAAGTGTCATTTTCGCAACGATTTATGAATGAAATGATATAAAAATGAACTTTTGCACGTTGTTATAAAATTAATATAAAATTTCAGTTTTTTGTGCTTAGTTGGGTCGGCTCAGTGGCTATGAGGTATTTCGTGCCCGTCTCATAAGCCGGAGATCGCGGGATCGAGCCCCAGCTGAGTAGGAAGTTTTTCAGAGAGGTGAAGTCTTCGGCACGATTATATGGTATGTAAAATATCTCTTGATTACCCATGTGGCTTTTGTTCTTTCGCCAAAATTATTTCTCGGCCCGATTTAACATCCCCAGAGAGCTCAGATTCATTGTAATCTGAGGATTAAAATTAGTAGAAAGAGTTGCTTGGATGGTGCCATAATTTTTTTTTTAATCAGTTCTGGAGAATATGCTAAATCTTCAAAAAACTTGATCCACCAAAAAAGCAAATAAGTTTTGAAAAAGGAAGAAAATGTGCTCATTTGGTTTACTTTAAAACTTAAGAAACGTTACAACACGTATTAACCATTCGTAGCCTGACCAGATTTGTTCTTAGTGATTAAATTTTCGCTATGAACTATTATTAAATTCTAAAGTGTTTCATGTTCATTAAATTTTTAAATGTTTTCATGTATTAAATTTCATAAGTTTTTTTGACCATGTTGTTTGCTGTGTTGAAAAAAACTATGAAAAATTAAACGGACACTATTTGTAAATTTTGTTTAGCTTGATAGTTTACTAATAAAATAAACTGTTCTGCGAAATGCAGTACGTCTGGTCACCTTACACATTCGAAACTAACAACTTTTTGTCACAGTAAAAGTAAATTATTTTGACCGTGAAAGGGTAAGAGGACAAAATTAATTTATGCCTACATTGTGTTCCTTGAGGACTTCGTCCACTTCGGACCTTAGTTTTTCCTGTTTATCCGGATTAAGTGCCAAAAAGTAGGAGGCGAACGATAAAGTGTTGGTGGCTGGGTCATATCCGGACAAGAAGAAGTTTATGCTGTTGGCCACCAGTTCGTCCATTGAAAGACCTGCGAAGAGGGATTCTAAGTTACAGTTCGTATATTTTGTAATGCCAAATTTGTCTGAAATTTCATATGAAATGAATACGTGTTTTCTTATTTTTGCGTCATTTCATAAAATAAAATAAATGACTGACAGACTGATATCAGGTACACAACGTTAAAAATCTATTTTTAGTTATCCTCTATAAAACACTTTAAATTCCTAAATTTTAAAATAACTTTTTTAAAAGCATGAACGAAAAATAAAACAACAATTTAAATGGATCCTAGGTCCTATTGTGACCTAGGATCTATAAAAAATTGTTGTTTTGTTATTATTGTATTTTTAATTGTTGTTAGGTACATAGTGCATAAGTATACACATAGTGCATAACTAACTACACATTAGGGTGTTCCTTATTAACATGGGGAAAAATAAATTTCCGATTTCAGAAAGACTCACCCCTCATTGTTATCATATGAAAATAATTCCTGTCAACTTAGCCAAATTAATAAACACGTGCCCACGGCTAAAGTTTAAAAACGCATTTTGGTTTTTTTATATTTCCGTTATAAATCAGTATTCATGCCAAATACGCGAAAAATAAGGCGCGTCCGCGATAAGAATGAGACAATTCGATTGGCTATACCAATGCGCGAAATTTGAAACATGCAAATTTTTACACTACCAGCAGAAAGTAGGTCACACAAACTTTCAAATAAGATAAGATTTTGATTGTTGCTGCTGCAAGGCTTAACATGCTAGCTTATTTATCGAACGCTATTCGAAAAGAAATTGTACAATTCTATAATTTCGATGCCAGAAGATGCAAGAATGTTGTCTTTAAACATTTTAAAAAGCGGAACATTTCAAAAGCAACGATTTACCGTCTTTTAAAACAGTACGATGAACAAGGAAACATTGAAATTTCTTGAAGTTTCGGAAAAGGAATCCGGAAAAAGAACCAAACTTTGGTAAAGATGGTTAAGAAAATCGTGAATAAGAAGCCTGATATTTCATTGCGCCAAATTGCCAGGAAGTTGAAAATATCTAAGTCTTATGTGAACGAAATCATCAAAGAAGATTTGAATTTGAAATCGTTCAAGAAAAAAACTGTTCCAAAATACATAAAAGTTCAAAAACAACGAGCAAAGAAGAACTGCTTAAAAATTTATCGGAAATTGATTCCATCTGGATCAGGACTGAAACTCGTCATTGATGATGAGTCTTATTTCATGTATGATCCTAACGCTGCTGGTGGTAGTAAGTACTACCATTCTGCTTTACCAGATTCTGTTCCCGTGGAATATAGAGTCAAACCTAAAAAGAAATTCTCCAGAAAAGTGATGGTGTGGCACGCCATGGATGAGGATGGGAATGTCTCCAAACCGGTGTTCTTTGAGGGAACTGTGAATGGTAGAATTTACTTGCAACGTTGTATAAAGAGGGTACTGATACCCTTTATCCTCCAACATCATCGGAGGGAAGATATTCTGTTCTGGCCCGATATGGCTACCAGTCATTACACAAAAGAAGTGATCGAGTATCTGAGGGACCAGGATATTGATTTCATACCCAAGGAGGACAATGCGCCTAACGTACCACAAGCAAGAGGGATAGAAAAATTCTGGGGAATTATGAAATGTAAATATTCCTACGAGAAAAAAGAGCCCCAAAACTTGACTCAATTCAAGAGGGTATACCATCGTCTCCTTAAATCAGTATCGGAAGAAACTGTACAAAATGTCATGACGACGGCTAAAAGAAATCTTCGTAAAATTGGACTGAAAGGTGTCTATTCATCGATTTAAAGTGTTAAAGTTAATAAAACGTTTGTTTTTCAATTTGATGCAAGTACCATTCATGTAAGTACTATTTTGTTTAAGTTAAAAGAAAGTCAAGTTGTCTCATTCTTATCGCGGACGCGCTTTATACTCAATACAAATGTTGTAGGAAATTTTGTAATTTACACTTTTGATCTATGAGTAAAAGGTTTTGAGTTATAGGGAAAAGAACGAGCGACGTTTTACGAGATTGTAAATCATGGCCACACTGCTCAAACGATAGCCATTATAATGGTGCAACAAAATTGTGATTAATTAGATAACTTTTAACTGTTCTGTCTAAAAATTAACCAAAAAGAGACCGATGCAAGTATTTAAGGAAAAAAAAAACGTTTACAATATACCACAATTTAAAGACTTTCGGCTGTCAGGGCCGTCGCGTGGGTGGGGTTGGGGGGGATACTTTCGAAAAGGAGTTAGCTTTTTTTTAATTACAAAAAAGATATGCCATGAGGTCATAGTGCATAAGTATATATATCAGAAACAAGCTAGGCGTTTCAAAGTTCAGCTATAAACCACACTATAGCTTATAAATGATAGCGGTTATAAATGACTTAAAAATTATAAAAGGAATACACAGTTTAGCTCCAATTATGCTCAGCAATTGGGACCATACCCGATTAAAAAAAAACTTAGAATTCGGATGATTTTATTTGGACTAGAAGCACAACAATGTAACTGAAATTTGAGACTGCGGCTCCTCATTCCTATAATATTTCTTTTTTGCGAAGTGGTGGACTACGTGAGAGAATCGGCGATGCGCATCGACAGAGTTCGGGAAATTTAAGTTCGGATGGTCGAAGTTAGTATAATTGCTTGGCTTGGCATGTTTGTTGTGAGGGTATCACGGGGGCTAAGGAAATTCTGCTTATGCAGCATTTTCTACCAAACCCCGAAGTGTCGATTCGAAGAGTTCATTGCTTACTCATGCGGCACAGTAGAGGGGAGCACCACTACCACACACTCTTTCGTTCGATTCTACTACATAAGTTCCATAGAGCAACGCAATATAGAGAGCAGCATTACCGACCGTAAGTGGATCTTTCAAATTTTAGAGACAGAAGCCAATCAGCGGATCCCCACTAGGTCACCATTAGGTCTTCGGCCACTAACTTTAGGAACATTTTTCTCAGGAACTATATGAGATATCATTATGAACTTTTTTTTTATATTTTGTTCCTTACATATAACTCTTTGACTTAAACTGAGGATATTTCAAAGTATATAAAAATTACTTTTACAGTGATTTTTTTTTAAATATGTATTATTAAACACAAAAAATTATGATTTAAAGTTATATAATTTTTTTGAGCAGAGATATTGAAAATTCCTCAGTTTCAATCCAAAGAGCTATTATAGGGGAAGAAATAATAAAACAAAATATGTTGATATATTTTATAGTTCCTGAGAAAAATGTTCATAACTGCTAAAAAACCTTATATTTTAGGAAACACAAAAGAAAGGTAAGGTTTAGGTAAGAACTGATGTTCACAGTTTCTCAAAAATGCTTATAAAAAGAAAACCAAAATCAATAATCTTGGTCTTGAATTAAAGCTAGAGATATGTAAAATATTAAAAAAAGAAAACAGAACATCGACATTTTTGACATAAACACCCAGAGATGTCAGTCCAATATACATACCAACCAGGCTATCTCGGTCCTAGTATAATTGCTTACTTTTGGACATGACGGACTTGAGTATCCGGGGATGGATATCCTCGTGTGTCCCGTAGTTGAAGGCGATGTCTTCCAGTTCTGCGGGAGTTTCGGGAAGCTCCAGCACAAGATGGTCCTCCACTTCCTTGGCAGTGTCCAGCAGCAGTTGGAGTAAGTCGTTTTTGGTCTGGAAAGATTCATTGCTCAGTGAATTTATTTTCTGACAAGTACAACAATGCGAAATGAAAATTATTTCATTACAAAATAAATGTTTTAAACTCTTAAACTACCAATTAGTTAACTGTCCGAGTTTTCAAGACCTTAATTGACTCCCTGTACGCTACAATGCTTTTTTTTTAATTTGCCTGCATCTTTATCGCAATAAATCACTTTGTGAAATTAACGAAAATTTTCATAATACCAGATCAAATGAAATTTTTCGAATTCCAAAGTTTTCCCAAACTATATATTAGCTAAACATTTTTTCTATCTTGCCCCTAAATTATATAATAAACTGCTTAGTCACCTAACAAACACAAATAATTATTACGCCTTTAAAAAATAACTTTTTGAATTTTTTATAAACATCGAAGACTTGGATTTCTATTTTTCACTCTAACTTGAACCATGTTAATTATATCTGTATGTCACACTATGTTCGATCTTATTTGTTTCTGTTCTTTTTTAACCAAATATTTTCTTGTTCGCCTGTACGGGATTTTTCCCCCTTGGCGTGCCAGATTTTTTATATTGTTCCTTTGTCATTTTTTGTTTTGTAATAATAAATTACTATTATTATTATAAATAAAAATAAAAAGTGGAGTCAGGAATTTTGCTGTGGGTAGTTAACCTGCAGTGTCTAGACTATTGATTTGGACCATTGTTGTAAGTACTCAATAACTCTAACCTACTAAAAAAAAACTGAAACATTGATTATTTGATCAAAAATGGTCCAATTCAATGTTCTGGTTACTGTAGCTTATCTGCCGACGGCAGAATTCAATCCGTTGGTACTTTTGTTCATACAAACATCTCAAGATATTTGTACATTCAATAAAATAGGTCGAAACAGAGTACATGAAAGATTACATTGAAGGGTTGCGAAATTTTTCCAAACGAAAGTCAATGAATTAGTTTATTCAATTACAATTACCTTTTCTATTGGACGACAATAATTATGTGGTATCTTCAAATCTACTTTATTTTTGGGTTGTACACAGAATTGTACAGTATTCTTTACGACTTTAAACTGTTTACCCAACTTTAAACAGGAATTTTTAAGCAATATTTTTGCAATGTAATTTTTTGAAGTCCCAGAAAACATATTAATTTTTGTACTATATGGATTGGAATAGCTGAGTAATGAAACAATGGAACAAAGCAAAATTTAAAAAAGAATCATAAGCGTCATACTTCTCCTGTTTTTGTACGTTCCTCTATTATATCAAGGGTGAGTTTCTTGAAAAAAGCGGAAACTTCAGTAGGAAAGAAATCGATTTTGAACCACTTCAGCAACGGAGGATATACAACTGCAAAAAAAATATGTATAATTTTATAATATACATAGAGAAGTTTTTAGTCTTCACAGCAGTACTCAAGAAACATATTTAGCCAGCATAAAAGTTTGTCATAGTTTGATAATTTGCTATATAATAGTTTAATTTTTGAGAAATTACGCACAAAAAGGTATTTTTAAAATTTAAAAACATTACAACATAACAACATTAATATGAAATTACAAGCTATTCAGTTTTTCAGTACTTAATGAGAAATTAAACTTAGAAAAAATGGAAAGTGTAAAGATCTCACACACGAAAAATGAAATTGCTTAATTATAACAAAAACAACTATTAATTGTTATCGTGGTAAATTATGCACACGCTAAATAAATGAAAAAAAAATAGGATTTGAAAGTATTTTACTCACGAACAAGTACATGTTTCCATGAGATGCTATCAGCCATAACTTTTCTTGCAAGTCTGACGAATTTGTTTTCGGGATCATTATGCGAGTCAAGTTTGGTGGAAAAGGCCGAACTTGCTATAACGTCCATGGCGAAGGCTCCGTAAAACCTGAAATTACACAACCTGGCTTTAACCTCTTAAGGGGGGCTGGGGGAAGCCTAGTGGTAAGCGGCTCGGTCTCTAAATCGGAAGGTCCCGCGATCGAGTCCCGGTACCACTGAAGACCCACCGAGTATATGCGGAGTACGTGCTCGTTAAATCTGTTGGGTCCAAAAGTCCTGTGGTCGGTCATTGCGCAGTTTACCACGGGTACAGGTCCCTGGAGACTATTTCCCTCCCCTTCAGGGACATGTCTAAATTGTGGAGGTGGCGATAGATGGCAGCATCTGTCTTGTATGTGTGTGTATGTCGTGTCCGTCCTTCTCGACGATGGTTTATAAGCGGGTCTTTGTGACCAAGTACGCAAGCCTGAAAATATATGTCTATGTCTACCTCTTAAGGGTAGTCGGATGGTTCTATCTCGCCCATGTTAGTTTAACTAAACTTAATTTTTTTTTTCTCAGGAACTATATGAGATATCATTATAAACGTTTTTATATTTTGTTACTTACATAAAGCTCTTTGATTTGAACTGAGGATTTTTCAAAATATTAAAAAATACTTTTACAGTGTTTTTTTTTTCAAAATATGTATTGAAAACACAAAAAAAATCAGATTTAAAGTTATATAATTTTTTTTGGAGTAGAGATATTTAAAATTCCTTAGTTTAAATCAAAGAGCTATTAATGGGGAAGAAATAATAAAATAAAACATGTTGATATCTTTTATAGTTCCTGAGAAAAGTGTTCCTAACTGTTGAAAAACCTTATATTCCAGGAAACGCAAAAGAAAAGTAAGGTTTAGGTAAGAACTGATATTAAGGGGGAATATATATAGGACAGAGAATCGGCTTCTCAAGCGAAGGTTTCTCTCTGTGTTAATCCTATGGGTAAAAAAATAAAAAGCCTGCCACATTTCTCCGGCTGTATTGAGTATTTTTAAAAATGGTTTTTTTATATGATACATGTAGCTGATTTGCAGGTCCCTATAATCGCATTTTTTTAAAATTGGCTAAAAGAATTTTTTGATTATTAATAAATAGTTTTACAATATAAACTAGATCAAAATTTGAAAAACGAAGATTATAGGGACGTAAAACTTTAAATTTCCTTCGCATTGACAAAAAAAGTGCAAAATTATTTGCATTTTTCGGGTGAAAAACTGGCAGAGAAATTATAAAAATTTGTTATCCAGCAAGTAGTGCCCCCTAGGAGTAGAACTTAAGCTCCTCCCCTGGTAACACCCCTTGTAATTAAATTTGCAGAAACTCCGATAAGATAAGGAACGTGTGGTTCAATTTCAAGAGAGTGCGAATTTTAACTTCTGGTCTGTAAACTTATTTTCAATTCATCATTGTTGCTGTGCGTTTTTGGACGCTGATTGGACGCTGAAGAAGTGATTATCTCTGCATTGTACTAAAGTGCAAAAAAGAATAATATGTCGCTATTTTGTGATTTTATATGGGAAAGACTGCACTTTTCATCAAGACAATCGGTCAATGCATGTCCCTAAATCCACGAATTCGTGCCAAAACTTTAAGGTGATGGATTGGTAGGCATTCCGTTCGTATTTTGAGATGTTTAATTGTACATTTGAAGCAAATATGATTTGAATGAACATTTAAAGTGGCTATATTGTCTGTTAGGAGTAAAACTGAAACAATATTGTTATTAAATATGTTTAGTTCACCGAATATCGTGTTTTTTTTATTTATCATATGAAAAAAATTCTATTCATCAATAAAATTGCCAAATTAAGCCATTACTTACTTTAAATTAGCATAATCTCGTATTTGTGTCTAAACTTTTGCATCATACAAATTTTTATTTTGTGAAAAAAATTATTGCCATAACAAATAATCAAACAATTATGTTTCAATTATAGCATTTCAAAATATATTCTTAATATGTTTAGGGTTTTTTTTTGTAATTCTACTATCACAATTCTAAATTTTACAGCTAAATGAAGTCATTGTCTAAACTTTTGCATCGCAGTGTTCAAAAAATACATTTTTAAAAATATAAGACGGGCTGAATTTCTTTTAAAACGAGAACAGAGTTGGGATAAGTGCCCCAAATGCATATTGGAAAATTTGCCCCGTTCATCATATTTTAGCTTTGACACTTACTTAAACAGAAAGCTGTTTAAGTTATTTGAAAAATAAATGCATAAGGAAGAACACCAACTTTAGTACATACAAAGTTGGAACTGTAGATTTAGTTTTAAAATAAGATCAGGAAATCGGATCTTTTTCACTACATAATAGGTTCTATTAAATAAATTCTTGGGCCAGAGGATAGATGCTGGGTTGCTACAGTAGAGTCCGGCTTATCCGAAAAGTACGGGAGCAGAGCACTTTCGGTTAATCGAGATTCTATAGAAATTTTCGGATAATCGTTAATAATCCACTTCTCACTCCTAGAAAAACGCTGGAGAAGAGAATATTTGACGTCATACTAGAGTGTTCGCCTCGTTACAAAAATCTTAGATTATCCCTTTGATACATAAAAGCGCAAAATGAAGCCAGTATACTTCAGACGTTCTCTTGTTTAAAGGAAGGTAGGACAGGGTTGCTTTAAAACAAACCAAAATTGAGCAGTAAAAAGAAGATTATTGCATATTTTGAGAAATAAATCCAACTTCGTAAGTACGTATTTATTTTTTGTATAGTTCTTTATTTATGCGTTTATGCGTACACTTCATAATTCAGTACAAAAAAAAAATATTCCGGAGCCTTTCACTTAAGCCGAATTTCGGATAACCGGGACTCTACTGTACTTAGTCCAGATCATCCTTTCACGTCATTTAGCAGTCTATTTTGAAAATAAAGGTCCCCGATCTACCCAATTATTTTTCATTTTTAGCAAACTTTACGTTTTTTTGCATTCAAAAGAATTAAAACAATGGAAAAGTATGTTTATGCCGGAGATATCCGTCTGTTTGTACTACCCTCGAAACTCGGTTCTATCCGGTCAGTTGTTAAAAATTCTTTTCTTACGACCTATCTTTTTTCATTTTGTCCGTCTGTCTGTACGGGTCATCCCATTTGAATAGCATTGAAATGTAATTTTTACTCATTTAAATCGCTGTTGCCACATGTCCATAAATCCAAGAGAAACTTTTTATTCAAATGAATATTTGAAGGAAAATTTATTTTTTCATATAAATTAGTTTGAGTAACGTCATACAATGTAGCGCAATGTCATTCTTTGTTAGTTATTTTTTTTAACTAAGAAATAGGTTTTCCACCTTTTCTTCTTTTGGTTTTTTTTACAGTTTTTATTTTCAAAGTAACGGTAAAGTAGTTTATTTTAGTTTTCAGATTTCTTAGCTTTATTAATCTATTAATGATTTCTTATTATAAAGTATTATATAATTACAATATACTAAAAAAATCATTAAAATATATTTTAGTGACTTAAACGTGTCTTACTTTTTAGCATCAATAAATTCCCCTTTTATGGAGGCGTTCCGAAAATTTTCCACTGTCGTTTTAGAAGATTCCTTAAATATATCCATCATCTAAAAAAAAATCGCACACATTATAGTTCTTGGAATAAAAATCACTTGTTTATTCAAACAGGAGCCGATAGGGAATTTCACACTTTAACAATTTCGCTTCGTAAAATTTTTGTTTCCACGTAATATGTGATAGCGATATCCTTATCGAATCCTTAGTTGTACGGCCGTCTGGGCTGTTTTAGAAGTAAAAGGGTTAAAAGATTATATTCTCCTTGGATATTAGATAAGTTTTATTTAGATGATGTTAATGAGCTTATTAGGTTCAGTAATAAATTGTACTTGTATTAATTAATATGTTCAAGAATGCCCTGCTTGCAGAATTTTTCTTGTTTAGAATTCCTACGTTAGTATATATTTTTATTAGATGAACGTCTTTTTTAATGAATTATGGTTGGTTAAAACCTGAAGATTGTAGAGGGGATCATTTTTAATTTGGCTCTTACAATGTCATATGTTCGCGCCCCTCCACAGTTTCACAATACCTGCGCTAATTTGTTATTGCCATAATGTTTTTACAATGTACTCATAAAGAGATATAACTAGGGGGTTTGTAATAACACTTCACGATTTTCAATTCCCAACAAAGAAATCAATACCTTTTAAGATAATTAAATACTCATTTAAAGCAATTTAAATAACTTTAAAATATCAAAAGTTTGAGGGCAGCTATATGCGCAGGCGCGATTTTCTCCCAAACCTTATTATGACGTCCGACAGATACAGGGAACTCATGTACCACATTTGAAGTCTGTAGCTTTTTTCAGTATGAAAGTAGTAGTAGAACCTCGATTATCCGTCCCTCTTTTAAATCTCTGTTAACCGACCCTCCCTAAGTCAGGGGTGACTACAGGGGGGGGGGGGGGGGTCAACGACGCAGACTGCGTCCTTGAAATTTTAGGGGGGGGGGGGGGGGGTCGAAAAAAATTAGAAATATTTTAATGTAAATGGTTTATTTTGTCTAAGATACAACTCTAACAAATTCTTGTTCTTTCTAATCATCTGTCGATGGGGGAGGAGGGGGGGAGCCATAAACATCGAGGGGGAAGCATAAACCTCCACCCCCCCCCCAAACCTTCAAGAATCAAAATGGTAACCAAAATCCTTAAGAACATTACCAAAAGGCGAATATTTCTTAAATTTATTACCCATAAACAACCCATCACTTCTTTAAAGCTGAAACAAAACACTTGCAGCTGCCCTTCTCATGCCATAAATCTCACGCAGTCTGTATAACATACAATTCGATGAAATGATGACTCTCGCATATTTCTTTTTCACCAATGACATTCGTGCAATTTTCCCGCTTAGATTGTTGTTTTTGAAACGGAGGGAAGCATCAAATCAAAGATACGCTTTATTAAATGCATCTATATTTGATCTATTTTAAACTAAATGAAGTTAAAATGCACTGTACTATAAATACCCAGGAGCTTATTTTGAAGTGTTATGGCAGTGATTCCGGTAAGATTTTCGTAATTATATAATTTGAATATTTTAAGCTTGTTAACCCTCTGAAAAAGCAAATTGGCTGAAATGTAAACTTGTTTTCCCTGCTTGAGAATTAAATTAAATTTTAACTGAAATTTTAATTTCTTAATTAAAAAAATTATATTTCTGTAGTAGGTGGTTATAAATGACTCCTCCGTGCTTTAAATTTTGGAATTCAATAAAATTATTGAATTTATAAAAATTTAAAAATTATGTGTGTTGCTGGAAAAACAGTCATTTGACGGGTTTATACGTCTGTATCCTTCAGAAGGTTAGGCAAATAAAGAAAGGATACTAATACTGAGAAGTTAATTATAATTATATTTGATATTACTGATAATTTGAGTTTCAAAGTTACATTAAAATATTTTTGGGCACCAAAAATATTAATCAATATTAATAATGAAAAACATTGTTTTATATATTTTTAATGTGCACCTGGAATTTAAAAATTACGTGGCTGGTTTTTGTATAAAGATGACTAAAGACATAAAATTACATATATTAGTTAGAATACGGTAGAGTGGCGGGATTTTAACAGTTTTCCCCACTCCATTTCCAAGAATTAGATGACTGCTTTCAAGAAATTAGATTTTGAAATTGTTCACCCCCCCCCCCTCTTCCCTTCATGAAGCACTCGAGACATTAATAATTTTTATTATATATTTCTAGATATTTATTTTGAGAATAATATTCAAAACTGAATGAAAATACTAAAAATATAAATTTCTAACAAAAACGTATTCGAAAATTTTATAATTTTTTATAAATCACATAATAAAACAGGAATCGCAAATAAAATCTTTAACAATCTGCAAAATGATAATTCTATTTTAAGAAGCCCTGCGTCGGAAGAAAGCAATGTGCTGACAATTATTTCTCATAAACATTTCTTAATCACTGTTATAGCATTTGAAGCAGACATAATAAATATTCAGAATTTTGTATATAACATTTCTATGAATGAATGACCTTCGGATAATATTTCTGGCTTAGTATACATACTCAGGCCCAAGCCATTTTCCCGCCATTGCCTTAGTTATTAACAGTAGGAAGATACTTGTCGTCTGGTGTCAAATGTGTGGGTGATTGAATATAATTAAGAAAGTTCAATTCCGAGTTTCAGGGTAAGAATTTTGTTTAATATTTAACTTTAATTTTAAATTTAGTAACTTAATAAATAGTAACTTTTTTAAGTGAAACTATATCTGTTAACATAATAGAACAATTCCGATTTAGTTTGATAATGTCAAATGTGTTGCATTACATAAAAAGCGAAGAGAGCATTTTTATGCATTAAGAATTGAGAAAAGGAATCGGAAGCAGTTTTTGATTGGATCACGTGTCCGGCTATTTTTATTGATTTAAAAAATTATATAATTACAGAAATTTTGAGCGGAATTTTTACTGATTAGTGATTATTGAGATTCCCAATAGCTTTTGCTGCAAAAAAATCTATTTAAAGGAAAATTAAAAATATGTTGTAATTCCGTAATATAAAAGCTATTAAAAAATTTGCTTCCCTTTTCAATTAGGTGCAACTCTGCGTTGACCTATCAGTAGAAAAATATTCACGAAAAAAGTCAGTACTTGGGTTTTGTACTTCTTAGGACAAAGTTACCCCATTCGATGGTACTTAAAATATCATTTTACTATAGAGTTTCATGTATATACCGTAAAGATTCCTATATATATACACTGTGTAGTGAAAATTACTTAGATTCAGTGTACTCCATAAATCCATATAAATATAAAATCTACAGCGTTTTTTTTTTTTTGTGGGGGGGGGATTTAAAAAAAAAATTCTAGGGGGGTGCGTCGTTAGCTCTGAGGGGGATAGGCACCTCTGTCTAATTCAATCGACAGAATATCACATTATTTCCAGTTTCAGATTGACATAAAAACTAGCTATTTTAAAATCTAAATTAAAAATTGAGGTATCAGAAACATGTAATTATTTTTTGTACAATTTAAGACTACATGCAGTCGGTTTAAAGCAAAACAAAAAAAAAATGCTGTATTCCATATTTATAATTTTCAAATACAAAAAAATAAGGCAACTATGTCCATAAATTAAAAGGCCGCTATAGGCTGTTACCGTTTTATGGAATAAAATATACACCAAAATTTCACATTGTAAAATCCCAATATGCAAAACTCTTTATTAAATATTTTAACAATGTAAATACTTTTAAAATTAAGGCAAAAAATCAATAAATATTGTTGTTGAACTATAATAATCTATAACGTAAAAATTTAATTAAGAGAAAATGACTTTTAAAATTTTATTTGAATGCAAGAAACTGAAGAGATTTAACGTTTGTGTCAAAAATGTTTTAATGTAACTTTGAAACTCAAATTATCAGTAATATCAAATATAATTAACTTCTCAGTATTAGAATCCTTTCTTTATTCGCCCAACCTTCTGACAGACGTATAAACCCGTTTTTCCAGCAACACACATAATTTTTAAAATTTTTAAAAATTTAATAATTTTATTAAATTCCAAAATTTAAAGCCTGGAGGAGTCATTTATAACCACCCACTACAGAAATATAATTTTTTTAATTAAGAAATTAAATATATAGTTAAAATTTTAATTTAAATCTCAAGCAGTGAAAACAAGTTTACATTTCAGCCAATTTGCTTTTTCAGAGGGTTAACAAGATTAAAATTATATAATTACGAAAATCTTACCGGAATCACTGCCATAACACTTCAAAATAAGCTTGGGTATTTATAGTACAGTGCATTTTAACTTCATTTAGTTTAAAATTAAAATATATCAAATAGATGCATTTAATAAAGTGTATCTTTGATTTGATGCTTCCCTCCGTTTCGAAAACAACAATCTAAAGCTACAAACAATTTAAGCAGGAAAATTGCACGAATGTCATTGGTGAAAAAGAAATATGCGGGAGTCATCATTTCATCGAATTGTATGTTATACAGACTGCGTGAGATTTATGGCATGAGAAGGGCAGCTGCAAGTGTTTTGTTTCAGCTTTAAAGAAGTGATGGGTTGTTTATGGGTAATAAATGTCAGAAATATTCACCAGGCGCAGACGCCATATCCCATTATCTATGTTCTTCTTTTCGTAATGATGTTCTTAAGGATTTTGGTTTCCATTTTTGATTCTTGAAGGTTGGGGGGGGGGGGGGGGGGAGACAGATGATTCGAAAGAACAAGAATTTGTTAGAGTTGTGTCTTAGACAAAATAAACAATTTTAAAACTAAACTCCTCCATTAGTGGCCCAAGGCCTGCCGTGCCCATTTCAGCTTTCGTGACCTAGGGCTCTGAGGTGCTAGGCATATGTCCCGGTAAGGTGGTCAGCCTCACGCAGAACCCCCAGTGTTTAGTTCCCAAGCATGCTTGGTACCCATTTTATCGACCCACTTAAGGGATGAAAGGATGGGTCATCCTCGCCCAATCCGGGATTCGAACCCCGAACCTGTGGCACAGCAATGCAAAGCAGTACCACTGCGCCACAGGGCCTACCATTACCCTAAATAAACCATTTACATTAAAAAAAATCTAATTTTTTTCGACCCCCACCCTAAATTTTCAACGTCGCAGTCTGCATCGTTAACCCCCCCCCCCCCCCCTGCACCGATCCATCCCTGAATTATAAAAATAGTGGTTAATCGGTTTTGAAAACATCGAAATGCCAATGGAAGTCAACGTTTTAGTAAAAAAAAAGAAGAAAATTTTAGATTTTTCTTTTTTATATAGTTTTAGTTCATTTTATAATATAGTTGTTTATGACAAATGGTTCAACCAAATTAAAACGCCTCGTAATTTTTTCTTACTTGCGGCAAATTCGAGTGTTGTCAGTTATTAGTAAGGAACGGATCAGTCAGCCAAACCTCGACTCCTCGAAATTTTCGGTTACTTGTTGCAAAATCTTGGTGTCCGTTTTTATTTTGGTTCAAGACGGAAGAGACCAACCAAACCTCGACGTCTTGTATTCTAGTTCGCAGTGTAAGCGTCCAGTGAGGTCGTTTTTTTTTAAGTTCAGGACACATATTGGTACATTAAATCTTTAGGTATTTTATTGCTTTGACGTTTGAAAGATGATAATGGCTGGTCCGTGACTTACGCCTGCCGAACTCCAGACCTCAAATCATAAATTAAAAAAATTATGTAAAATAATAGTAGAGGGGGTGCAGTTAAATCGTATTTTTTTGTACATTTACATGAGATAACCAAATTTGGTATTTAATTTTGTAAGAAAAAAATCGGCAAATCGGTCGATTTTTAATCGGTAAAATAATCGTCGCATTATTATTAAAGGGTCCTTGAAATTTTTTTTTGGAGTCCTTGTACAGTCCTTAAAAACTCCTTGATTTTTATTTTGAAATAAGAGTGGAACCCTGTACCACCAATTAAAAAACCAGAAAACATCAAATAAGAGTAATGAAGAGCTAGAGAGAAAAGCTTGGACCTAAGTTACCCTATTTAAGGGTAATTTTTCAGATTTGGGAGAAGGATTAAGGATACAATATTGTTTAGGGCCACCTATGTAAGCCACATACAATGGATACACATCTACCATAAGGCCTGTTAGGCCCAGACCTAAAGCAACAAAATGTTAGGGGCATCTAAATATTAGTTTGTATTATGCTAAATGCCGTTGATAACTGAATTTCTGTAACTTGAAATCTTTTTCAAAACCCCACTTTGTTTTTAGATTGACTTTCAACTCAGACATTGACCTAAAGTGATTAGTTTGTTAGATATTATAGGAGAAAGGAGATAAAATGTTAGTAAAAAATAAGATGCATCGACCAACTAGCACCATCATTACGGACAGTCATGCACGACTTTTTCCGTTAAAAGCCCCCCAAAATTTGTTGTGCCTGTAGTCTGAATTTTCTTAGATCAGACAATGTCCACATAGTACCAATATTTTTTGTAAAATAGTTCTTAAATTGTATTTTTTGTAAAAAAAATTGCGTCTCGGGGAACTGTGGCGCTTAGTTTGTTAATCCCAGAAGTAAAGATTTAAACTTTCAAAATTGCAGAAAACTATATGTGAATAAGCATCGGTCACTATTACCATACTTGAACATTTCAGTAGCATTTGATTTTGCAATTAAATTATTTCTCGAATCGCAAATTTAAATGTTCTTGTAGTCATGATTTGCCCTAACTTTTAATAAAAGGATATTTAAGGACTCTAAAGCTGCTTTTTCATAGGGTCAAATTAAAAAAAACAACAAACAAATGTCTATTTTATCACGAGTGATTTACAGTAAAAAAAATCAGTGTTAACTTAAACAAGCGGTTATTTTTAATTAATATCTTACGAAAAAAGTTTTTTCTTGTCGAGAATAGATGTGGTTACTTAATATTTCTTTTCTATAAAGTGTAATTGCAGTAGTAACATTTTCGTGTTGTATCACAAATCAAGGTACATCCTATTTTTTTAAAACTAAAAATATACAATTTATCGTTACAAATTATAAACTTTTAGAATTTTCAATTTTAGAATGATTTTTGTAATTAAATTAAATGTTTATACACGTGTGGAAAAAATTAGAAAAATTTATTTTTAATTTTCATTTAAATATATATAATTATTAATTATGAGTAGCAACAGATAAACAAAAAAAAGTTACCTTGCCTTATTAGTGCAGGCTCTGACACATTGAAAAGTAAAAATAACTATCGGGTACAAATGTCATGTTCATTTCTCGAAATCCATCGGTAAAACTATACTTCAGGGTGCCCCTTGGCGAAATTGGTGACATCCACCGTAGAACTAACTAACCTCTAAAATTTTATATACTATTGAACATTCAAAAATAACGCTTTCATCTAAACCAATATGAAACTGAACATTTGAAAATAACGCTTAAATGTAAACCAATCATAATCACGATTGCTAAACAAAACTAAAACTAAAAACATATTCTTTAAAATATGGACGTTCCCATGAAAGAAACAACATCGCCCAGCTTGGCGAGAGCACCCTAAAGTATATAGTCTAACCAATCCATTCACTTTTTATCTTTCTGTAGAAGGATTTGGCGAAGAACTTTAGTAGTTAACCGAGGGTTGACATTAGGCACATTGAAATGTAAATATGACTATAGCAAATAATATAATAACAAACACTAACAATGTTATGTTCAAATCCCAAATTCACTTCTTAACTTTCTGTAGAAAGATTTGGCGAAGGACTTTGGTCGTTAACGAAGCGTTGCACTTTTCCAAGTTTTCCCAAACTGGGGAGGAGAGGACTTCTTGGTTGTATCGCACGAAATCCACGGCACACGACATCAACGGCTCGTCCGAGTGTCTGTCCCCCAAGACGAGGACGTCACAGACGTTGTCGGGTGTCATGGCGACTATCAGGACTTGGGCACACTCGCGCCTCAAGGGGAGGATGGCGTACTTGTCCGCCGCGTAGTACAGGGCCGAGGCCTGCTCCCACCGCAGCTCTTTTTCCAGGGAGTCGCTGTACAGGTAGACCAGCAGCCGGTCCATGGTCTCGCTGTCGACGTCATCAATGGCCACGACCCCCGAACGACCCTCGATGGTCTGGTCTCTCTCGAGCATGGCCTCGAACACACGAGATCGGGCGGCGAGGATGTTTTTGTGCGCCGAGAGCGACGTGGCCTCATCAGTGTTGAGGGTCACATCGCTGAACGTTTTCTTCCTGTACAGCTGCAATAAGTCTCGGCTGAGCGTGGAAGAAGAGCCCAGTGCTGCATCAGGAGGTGTAGGATGTTCTACTGCAACCAAAGATTTAAATTCAAGACGGAGATGGCCGTCCGGGCATTCTTCAGGGTCAATCGCTACGTCCCACTCCCAACCGACCACCGGGAAGACATAGTTACTAGATATGACTTCTCCTATGTCATCGCCGATGTCAATGTGGCAGCTTATGAAGGTTGACCGCGTTCCGTAATCGGGATGTAACTCTATTCGGACTCGGTGGGTGCTCTTTTCAGTGGTATACTTGTGAAGGATCTTAGTGAGCAGAAAGTTTTCTTGTTCGAGCAACGATCGTTTGATGGAATCTGGATCGGGGCTAAACCCTTCGATAACCCAGCTAAAGTTCACTTCGTGCAAGGCAGTTCGGAGAAAACACCGCCCAGGTTTCAACTTTTGCAGCCAAATCCTACAACAAAGCGTCAGCGTACACTGGAGAAGGAACGAATCACTAGTTACACCAAAAATCTTATTTTTTTTGATTTTATAAGAACAACAGTAACGGTCGTCACAAAGTTTGTGTCTCAATTTAATTTCACCAGAAGACGTCAAAACGTACATTTCGTACTTGTAGTCTTTCTCTTTTATATCCTTTTTGATGCTGGTCAGTGCAAATTGAAGATCCAAATTAGTAGGGCTTAAAAGAAATCTCCACCACGCATAATCCTCGGTCGTTTCCGTCTTCCAAACGGGTGATACGATATCATCGTCTTCCACTGCCGACGAAAATGTACTAAAGTTCTCGATCTTCCACGTTATCGTAAAACATTTCGTTTCGCACCCACAAGACATTGTTATTAAATTTGAAAGCCTAATTCCAAAAGAAACGTCCGCAAAATGAAAACTCTACACTACGCTACTGTGGCTCATCATTCGCTTGACAGTTAGACGAGCTTGACTTTAGACCAGACGAGCTAGACGTGAAACGGGACTTTCCCCTCATAGAGTTACGAAGAAGACAGACATGGCTGCCGGGCAAAAACCGGTTTGCAAAGTGAAGTCATCGATCGCCTTCTAGTAAGCCCAAACAAATAGTCTTGGCAAGTTATTTAGCCCTATTTTAAAGTGGAGTTTGTATGCGGTTACTTATTCGAAGCGTCCGACTTTTTGAATTTCTAATAAAACTGAGATTTCAACGCATTTTTCTTGTCCGTGAAGGGCAAGGGAACTACTACCACCTTATATAAGTTCAGAGATCTTTTATACTACAGCCTACGACTGCGCTACATTCATTTTTCGCTTTTTAATTTTTAATTAAATTTTTACATTGGGTGAGAGGTTTGGGTCTACGTTGGGTGAGAGGTTTGTGTGGGCTTAAGAGAGTTACTTGGCGATTTTCTGACGGTTTCACTTTTTTCTCGCCAAGCATCTCCCATTTTTCTTCTTAACTCTATTATATGAACTCTTATCATTTATACTTTTGCGCATTTCCTGATAAGAGGAGAAGTCGCCTAATCGCACCGGAAGGAAGAAAAACAAGTAGGTTTGTAACAAGAATCTGTTACTCAGCATGCTTCCACATGACACAACAGTCAGGGCCCGACTTACAACTTTTGGGGCCCAGGGCACAAGCCAGTTTGGGGGCCCCCGCAACATACATTAATCCGTCCATGATTTTTTTTTCCATTTTAAAATGGTACGAATAAATAGCCTTTATTATATAAAGTACGCATGTAATCATTGCTTTTTTACATACAATTTTTTTTAATACATACATAAGATATGATATCAGATACCTATTGTATCATGTCAAATCATTTTTATCTACATACATATTATTTATTCACTTGATCACATGGATGAGGCAGTTAATTTATAAAATTAACAAGGAATAAAAAATAGTGGCTTGCGTATAAAAAAATTAATAGTACTTGGTTCAATTGTATTATGTTTATTATTATTTTTTTTTCTTTGTGGCAACTATTTTCCCCCAATATAATTCTTTTAAGAAAATTTGGGACCCTCTTGAAGTGGGGGCCCTGGGCATGGGCATGTATCCAAACACAGTATATTAATTCTGTATTAAACATTTACATGCTGAATTTGGCTAGTTTCATTTATTTTCTTTCGAAAATTCAATAATTATTTCGTATCATTTTCTAAATTTATTTATATTTCAAAGAATAAATATGTAGTATTCCTCGCTTTTTAATAGAAGCAAAACATTTCATATCAACATACGATCAAAGCTCTCTTTGGGAAATATATTTGACGTCTTTTCAAACTGATTGATGTCGCAAGAATAAATTTCTTTTAATTTATTTAAAAGAAATTTCTCGAACGATTGTTGTGAATGGCAATGGTGATTTAATTCTAATAAAAATGACTTCTTATGCTTTTTAAATGAGCATTAAATTTTGCAGTTTTTTTTTTGAAGTACTTCGAATTCGATTTTTCCCCCTGAGATTGTCCATGTCTTCTAATTTCGATGCGCTGAATTTTTTTGACGTACCACACCTACATGTAATATTTGTAGTTTGGGCTATGAAAGTGTGTACTTCGCTCATAATGTAGTATGTACGGATAAGCCGGGATTCGTCTTTTACAAACACACAAAAGTGTCACACTTAAGAATTCGGCCGCACAAGTCACGTTCAGCCGTAGACATCGCGTTTGGGTGCCAGCTCAGGTGTCGACTTTGTCACTCTACCCGATTTAAAATCCTGCATTTAGCTGTGTTAAAAATCGTCTCGGAAGCTTGGATTAGACAGCCTGGAAGGTTCAAACCAAAAATGTACTGGGGGCCTAATGGGTTTGATCTCAGCCCATGACGCTAACAGTCTGCGCACTGTACCGGGAGCGGGTTCGATTCTCGCCTTCATCCTGGGTGTACTTTCTCTCTTTGGATCAGTAAAAATTCTTTCTGTGTCTATCTTAAGCATTTTATTAACTTCTTATTTTTATTAACTTCTTCTAACTATTTTTTAACTTCTAAAAGCCAAAATCAACTATTTTCCTTAATATTCTTTCGTAAATTAATTAAATATTATTTATCATCTGCTCGTGATTTATTTGTAGTTCGAAGAATAATTAAATATTTATTGATAACAAAAGTAATGAAACTACTCCGAACTGCATTAAAAAATAAGAAAAGTAAATTAAAACTAAGCATAATTGCATGCAAAAGTATGCCTTGCCGATTTCTTGGTAGATAATTAATGAATAATCAAAGAATCAAATTGTGCTACATTTTATGACGTCATTCCAAACTGATTCATGAAAATATAATTTTGCTTCAAATATTTTTAAATAAATAAAGTTTCTCATGCCATTGTTGATTTGGCAACAGTGATTTAAATGACTCAAAATTGAATTTCGATGCTAATTCAATGGCAAATTCGCCGAAAGATAGTAGATTTATGTCCGTCCGGACGTACAGACAGACGGACAAAAAGTATGAAAGTTTGGTATCTGAGGTCATAGCTTTCTAACAAAAAAAGAATTTTTAAGATCCGATGGATATAACCGATTTTGGAAGCGGGGTACGGACAGACAGACAGTCGGACATCGACCGCATGTCAATACCTACTTTTTCATTTTTTTAATTCTTTCGAATTAAAAAATGAAAAGTAGGCTAAAAACAGGGCCTTTAGCTATTTGTAATTCAAAGTTTTAAACGCCAAAATTAACTAATTTCATTAATCTACTTTCTCAGATTTAATAATTAGACTTTATCGTTTGCCAAATTTGTTTGAAGTTCGAAGAATAATGATATAATCTTTTTTAATAAATATCTTTGTGTCGCCTTAATTTCCCATTTACATTTCTTTCGAAAATTCACTTATATATAGTTTGTTAAATTAATTTACAGTTAAAAAAATATATATAATTAGTACAATTGATGCTTTAAAAATAAAAGCGAAACTTTGCATATTTTTTTATGCCAAGTTAGAATTCTCTTTGCATCTTTCTTCATACATATATTGACGCTATTCTGTGTAGCAGCGGTAAGGCATCGGCCCACGGAACCGAGAGTCGAAGCCGTTGTGGGTTCGAATACCAGCATAGTGTATTTCAAATTATTATTTGTACATTAATTAGAACATTGAGGATACAGAAGAAAGAAGGTTTGAAATCGTTAACGGAGTTTTGTGCAAAAGAAATTTCAACCAAGAATTACCTCATAGCTACACGTGGGCAATACAGTAAACTCAAAAGGGTGGATTCGGCCTTCGATTTCCACTCTTCGAATACTTTAAGTAGAGTTTCTTTCTGATCAAATGTAAGATCGCCAGCCAGCATACTTAGGTAGTCGACGTAGGAAGTGCTGTTCGATGCAGTGCATGGTGTTGACGATTCCGCAAAATGTGTAGTATTAATGGAGTTTATGCTTTCTTTTGTAAAACTTCTGCTACACCGATAGACATTCCAGCGGGCACGATTTGGGATGCGGATTGCCCGTTGGTGATCCAGACAACTCCTCTTCCATCATGCAGTGTAACTATTGAAGAAGGGAGAGCAACCTCTTTTCTCAAAAGTAAATTTTTATTTTCCTCGACAATGACGTCAAAATTATGACAACTGTTGCGACAGACAACTTTAACTTTAGCCGCAGAGCGGGCCGGTATTGCGACATCCTCAACAGCATAGAGAGACCACTTATGGACATTTGATGTTTCGTGGGGAATGTCATCTAAAATTAGCTCGGATCTTCCGCAGTCTATTACGGCTTGGGATGCTTCCAAGAAATCCCAACCAAGAATTACCTAGCGCTTCCACCAAAGAAGCATTGAGGATATAGTGAGAGATGAAGTCGAAAGGTCACTCGCTCCTATTTCAACAAGGCGGTCTACCAATATCCCACAAAGACGACCGACTTACTCGGAGGCAACAAGACGACAGACCATCAATGTTAATAGATCCACTAACCCAAGAAAGACCGACCTGTGGAGAACTGAGGATGACAGACCTGTCTGCTTTCACTGCGGCCGCCCTGGCCATGTCGCCCGTTATAGCCGGGAAAGAAGAGCGGTATTCGATGCCTACCGAACACGCCGAGAAGAGTCAACGTATGTGCCGTCAAATAGCAACAGTCAGAACTACGAATCCGAAAACAGTCGATTAGCCCCAAGACGATCCTCTCCTAGCCCTTCCCGAGGACGTTCACCATCCCGTCGCTACAGGTCCCCGTCGCCTTTTAGAAGCAGTAGTCCCTCTCCCAGTAGCTTTCAACCGGGAAACTGAGTCCCGCGACCTGCCAAGGAGGTGAGGCCGCTGAAACTGGAAATCCTCCAACTGCCGCCAAAATGTGTCGAAGCTACCTAGACGTAATTGTGGACGGACAATCTGTGCGGGCTCTAGTTGACTCTGGAGCGTCTTCCTCCGTCATTTATGAACCTTACCGACGTCGCCTTCGAAAAACCCTGCTCCCAACTGAAGACGAAGTTGTTTTGAAAGTCGCAAATGGAAATCACATACGGCCGTTGGGTAAATGTATTCTTAGAGTGGAAATCGAAGGCCGAATCCACCCTTTTGAGTTTACTGTATTGCCTACGTGTAGTTATGAGGTAATTCTTGGTTGGAATTTCTTGGAAGCATCCCAAACCGTAATAGACTGCGGAAGAACCGAGCTAATTTTAGATGACATTCCCCACGAAACATCAAATGTCCATAAGTGGTCTCTCTATGCTGTTGAGGATGTCGCAATACCGGCCCGCTCTGCGGCTAAAGTTAAAGTTGTCTGTCGCAACAGTTGTCATAATTTTGACGTCATTGTCGAGGAAAATAAAAATTTACTTTTGAGAAAAGAGGTTGCTCTCCCTTCTTCAATAGTTACACTGCATGATGGAAGAGGAGTTGTCTGGATCACCAACGGGAAATCCGCATCCCAAATCGTACCCGCTGGAATGTCTATCGGTGTAGCAGAAGTTTTACAGAAAGAAAGCATAAACTCCAATAATACTACACATTTTGCGGAATCGTCAACACCATTCACTGCATCGAACAGCACTTCCTCCGTCGACTACCTAAGTATGCTGGCTGGCGATCTTACATTTGATCAGAAAGAAACTCTACTTAAAGTATTCGAAGATTTTTCGGATATATTTGACGATTCCAGAAAACCTCAAGCTACAAGAAATACTTTAAAACATCGCATCAACACGCAACAACACCCACCAGTAAGCCAGGGGGCGTATAGGGTGTCCACCACTGAGTGCCAGATTATCCGAGAAGAGGTAACAAAGATGTTGAAAAAAGGAGTCGTGCAGCCGTCAGAAAGCCCTTGGTCGTCTCCAGTTGTTTTGGTAAAGAAAAAGGATGGCAGCTGGCGCTTTTGTGTCGATTATCGTCGTCTTAACAAGTTAACGAAGAAGGACGTTTACCCTCTGCCACGCATTGATGATACCTTGGATTGTTTGAAGGGTTCCCGGTTCTTTTCATCGATGGATCCCCAATCAGGTTACTGGCAAATTGAAGTGGATGAAGCAGACCGGGAGAAGACTGCATTCATAACGCCTGAAGGCTTGTATGAATTTAAAGTAATGCCGTTCGGGTTATGCTATGCTCCCGCAACTTTTGAAAGAATGATGGACAACCTACTTCGCCATCTAAAGTGGACTATGTGTCTCTGCTATTTGGATGATGTCATCGTATTTTCGGAGACGTTTGACGAACATGTACAGCGACTGCAGCTAATCATGATGTGTATACAAGACGCAGGCCTTATTCTTAACGCAAAGAAGTGTTTATTTGGAGCCACTAAGATCAAGGTGCTGGGCCATGTAGTATCACAGGGAGAAGTACGCCCTGACCTGCATAAAATTGAAGCACCTACTCCGAAAAGCATTCGAGATATAAGAAGCTTCTTAGGTCTTTGCTCTTACTAGCGTCGTTTTATCCCTCAGTTTTGCCATAAAGCTCAACCACTTCAGGAACTCTTGAAGAACAACTCAAAGTTTGTGTGGGGTCCCGAGCAAGAGACCTCTTTTCAAAAGTTAAAAGATGTTCTTATTCACGATCCTGTATTAGGACTTTACGATGGAAATGCACCGATTGAACTTCATACCGACGCAAGCGGATATGAACTCGGCGCTGTTTAGTTCAGATCCAAGACTGCAAAGAGAAGGTAATAGCATACGCGTCCAGGACTTTGACGAAGGCCGAGAAAAATTATTCGACTACAGAAAGAGAATGTTTAGCAGCCATTTGGGCAATTACTAAATTCCGCCCTTACTTATACGGAAAACCGTTTAAAGTAGTCACAGATCATCACTCACTATGCTGGTTGGCCGGAATCAAAGATCCTTCTGGGAGACTGGCACGCTGGGCTCTACGACTACAAGAATACGACGTTGCAATAGTCTACAAGTCGGGAACAAAACACAGAGACGCGGATGCTTTGTCAAGAAACCCAGTAGAAGAGGCCGAAGACCTTGCCGAACAACTACTCGCTATAACAGTCGAGACAAACATTGCGGTGGAACAGAAGAAAGACCCAGAGATACTCAAACTTCTCGATTTACAGCCTCCATCGAATACAGAAGAAAGAAGGTTTGAAATCGTTAACGGAGTTTTGTGCAAAATAAATTTTGATCCATTCGGTAAAAGGTGGTTACCAGTTATTCCAAAGCATTTGCAAGCCGATATTCTGAAGTACTTCCACGACGAACCATCTTCTGGGCATCTAGGTTTCGCAAAGACTTATGACCGGATTTGCAAGCGCTTTTATTGGCGAGGAATGTTTAAAATGATCAGACGGTACGTGATGCACTGCCGCGAATGCCAACGACGAAAAGCTCTTTCCCAAAAACCACCGGGTCGTCTGATATCCATACCACCAGCCACAGAACCATTTCAAAGAATCGGGATAGACTTGCTTGGAAGATTTCCTATTTCAATACTAGGAAACAAATGGATAGCAGTGTGTACAGAATATTCTACCAGGTACGCAGTTACACGCGCTTTGCCAACAGCCACTGCCCCGGATGTAGCGAAGTTTATGTTGGAAGACATTATCCTACGACATGGAGCGCATAGAGTTCTCATCACCGATCGGGGACAGGTATTTCAATCTGCACTCATCTCGGAGCTTAATAAACTCTGCAATGTTACACATAGGATGACAACGGCTTATCATCGCAGACGAATGGTTTAACAGAACGTTTCAATAAGACTTTGGCCGAAATGCTTTCAATGTATGTCGAAATAGAGCAGAAGAATTGGGATGAAATACTACCATTTGTCACTTTTGCATACAATACCGCAAAACAAGACACTACAGGTTTCACTCCTTTCTACCTACTCCACGGCAGAGAAGCTGAAACAACACTGGACACAATGTTTCCATTTCACCATGAAAGAGTTGAATGCGACGACAACGCGTGGATGGCTCAGAGAGCTGAATAAACTAGGCAGCTGTCAAGGCTACGAACTTTGGAAGCACAGGAGGATGACCGAAGACGATACGATTATAAGCACAGAATGGTGTATTACAAGCCAGGAGACCTCGTCTGGATTTTTACGCCTGTGAGAAAAGTGGGGTTATCAGAAAAGCTCTTAAAAAGATACTTTGGGCCCTATCAAGTATTAAGACGACTATCGGATGTCAACTACGAAGTTCAAGACTTTGACCCAAATTCAAGGCGTCGAAAAGTAAAGGACGTGGTGCATGTTCTTCGTATGAAACCATATCACAATCCCGATGAACAAATCCAGGAATCCCTCGATTCCTTGCCGTCTGGAGAGATCACCTTAGAGACAACTTTGGCCGAGCCAGAAAATTCCACTGTCCAAATTCTACTTTCCAATTTTGAGCCCCTGAAGAGATCACCTGATACTACCCCTATGGGTTTGGGTACACCCAAGTCTGGGAAGAAACAAGCTCGAGCAGTCCCTCAGGACCCATGACGCGCTCAAGGACGAGACAGATAGCTCTAAACAAGTAAACAGCGGGACGCTGTTTTCTTAGAGGAGGGAGTGATGACGCTATTCTGTGGAGCAGCGGTAAGCATCGGCCCACGGAACCGAGAGTCGAAGCCGTTGTGGGTTCGAATACCAGCATAGTGTATTTCAAATTATTATTTGTACATTAATTAGAACATTCTAGAACTTTCTAGTTTATGCCTTTCCGGAAGTAAGTACTTCCGGTGCTTGTATATATAAACCCATGACCCCATAGTTCGGGGTCAGTTCTGTTATTTACATCTTACGTGTACTTCAATTCTAATAAAATAAGTTAGCAATACGGGGCTTCTTAATTTCTACGTGACAATATAAAGAACCATCAAAAGAACTCTATTGTGATATTACAACAATCCAAACTGAATTATATCACATAAGTTGACCAACGATGTGACCCTCAACACTGATGAGGACACGTCGCTCTCGGCGCACAAAAACATCATCGCCACCCGATCACAGTGTGTTCGAGGCCATGTTCGAGAAAGACCAGACCACATCGAGGGTCGTTCGGGGGTCGTGGCCATCGACGACGTGGACAGCGAGACCATGGACCGGCTGCTGGTCTACCTGTACAGCGACTCCCTGGAAAAAGAGCTGCGGTGGGAGCAGGCCTCGGCCCTGTACTACGCGGCGGACAAGTACGCCATCCTCCCCTTGAAGCAGGAGTGTGCCCAAGTCCTGATGGTAACCATGACAGCGGATAACGTGTGTGACGTCCTCGTCTTGTCGGACAGACACGCAGACGAGCCGTTGATGTCGTGTGCCGTGGATTTCATGCGATACAACCAAGAAGTCTTCTCCTCGCCAGCTTGGGAGAACTTGGAAAAGAGCAACTCGATTAACGACTTGAGGTTAACAACTAAAGTCCTTCACCAAATCCTTGTACAGAAGGATAATGTCATGTCTGCGTTCCTGTGAATGACTCACCTGCGTTCCTGTGATGAACTGTATATATCGCACACCTAGATCTAAAGGGAGCTAACTCAAAAATGTCAATTTTTGAGTTATGCACACCATCAAATTTCTTATTTCAATACCTACCGACTAATTAACAGATTTTAAAATAATCTTTACTATTCGAGGCTAGATGACGACATGTGCCCCTTTTGTTGAACTAGCAGGCCTTGCTCCCTCTCCACCGAAACGGGACATCTCTAGTTGCAATCAGTATTACAAGCGAAGCGCGCGTGGCCGTCGCAAACAACTGGAGTTATTTTAAGTTGTACCCGTGTTGTGAAAATTTGAAGCAGTATTATTTTGAGTTCTCGCCATTTTGATGGTTAGCGTTGAGTAAATTAATACAACATTCTGAGTTGAACCAGTATTGCTGGCAGGGTGAATAATTATTTTCTTTCTATTTAGAATTGTTACCGTATTGTTGAAACATTTTTGAATTTGTAGTTGAGTCTGTTTAGTTGAGTCATTTTTGAAACTCTTATATTTCTTTAAAAAACAAATTAAATATACTTTTTTGGCTATTGGCGATTGGAGTCTTTTCATCTGAATATAATTTTATTTTCATCCTAGCAATTACATAGTTTGTTCCTTTTTTACTGATCAATTTTTGAGTTAGATCTCTTTAGATGGGCTCCATCAAGTCTAATTTTACAACATCACTAATGAGATCGAAAACGTTATATTGATGGCTTTTTAAATCTATTTGACGCACAGGATCCTACAATTTAGTGAAATATACATTTTCTATTACATGAAAACCCTGAAACGTGGACGGTTTTAATAAATATGGAATTAGAAAGGGAGAAAGGCAATATCACTCCTATCATATTTACTCAACATGCAACTCTAGAAAATGACTTGAAGATGCCATCAAGTAGTGATGAAGTCTCATCTACAGAAACTCATGCCGCTTTATCCATGGTTGATAACTCTATTCCGATCACGTTTAAACAACAAAAGACTGGTGAACCAAACTATTATATTTCACCAATCCGAAGCGATGAAAGTGATATTGACGACTCCGATGAGGATCCTAATTTTCGATTGGCTCACAAAAGTAAGACCCCATCTAAGGTCGTACCTCCTATTGCATCGTTGACTTCGTCAAGCACTAGCACTAGCAGCTCGAGTTCATCGAAATCAAATAGTTCGTCGGACACCGAAGATGATAGTGAGCAAGTAGACCCTCAAAATGCTACGATTGCTGGAAATAATTCCCAAAAGAAGAGTAGAAAGAGAATACGTAAACCAGCGAAGTGGAAATCGAAAGTCGCAAAGGTGCTAAGAAATTCTGGCAAAGCCTACCAATCTTTGTCGAAATCAAAGAAACAAGTGCCACAGAGAACAGTTGGACCGCCCTGTGGAGAAAAATATCGGCTAAAATGCAAAGATAAGATCGGTGAAATGTCTAGGCAACAGCTCTTTGATGCATTTAGGGGACTCGGCAATCTTGAAAGACAGAGAGAATTTGTAGTACGACACTCGCAACAAATAAAGCCTAAATATCGATACTCAAGCACACAAGATTTTAGAGCGCTTAACACCGTCTTTTATTTTGGGGTTAATGGATCCAAAATTAGAGTATGTAAAGCCATTTTTCAAATCCACTCTTGACTTTCTATAAAGCGATAAAAACAGCACTTTCCAAGAAAACGGAATCGGGAGTTATTAAAGCCGATTTAAGAGGATTTTGATGTGCATTTAAAATTGTTTTTCATAGAACGTAAAGTTCCTATATTTTTGATGTTGTGTTAAAATCTAAAAGAAACTTCTATTTCTTACTCTTAGTATTACTTTTATAATTAAATGGGACATAAGATACTGTCCTTAGTTAATTTTTATATTATTATTAATAAAAAATATTGATTGATTTCAGTACTTCTAGTGTTTTCTTGCTAATTTATCTTCCAATATATTCCTACTGCTGGTCCACAGACCACTGTGAATTGCACTAATTATAAATAATACAAAATGCTATTACATTTTAAATGTATGTTGCCTCTTCAAAAGAGAGCTAACTAAAAACTAAATTCACCAACAAGGGCTCAACTCAAAATAATAAAACAAATATACATACATTATTAAGCAATAGGGAAATAACTACAAAAACCTAATTTTCAGCCCCAAAACATGATGAAAACACAAGATTCCTACAATATATTTCTTCTAGTTGCATATTATAAGCATAAATTTATCAAAAAAAACTCCTGCAGTGCATAGGGACACAGTATCAGTTTTTCGCCTTTTCTGAAAAATGTGCCTTTTTGAGTTATACCTGTTTATATCTAGGTGTGCGATATAAGCGCTGCTGACTACTACTCTTTTACCTGTTAAGCTATACGCTGTTTGTCGTTCTGTTCCAGTTGTGTTAATAAAGTTCCAGTTGTGTTAATAATTGTTTGCACCTCGACCTTCATTGTTTGCCCACAGTACAAAGCATTACCGTGGCGACGAGGATCATCTAAGTGGATCTCAGTACCGGGTACCTGAAAAGATGCCTGATCCTGACCCTGCACCTCCTCTGTTTGAAAGCTTTGAAAGGTGCAATGAGAGCTTTGACTCTTATTTGGAAATATTTGAATGTTTTGCTTCTATTTACCAACTGGAAGGAGGTAAGAAAGTCAACGTTTTTATCTCATCGGTCGAAGCTAAAACTTACGCTAGATTAAGAACTATTTGTGTTCCAAGGAAACCTTCTACATTAACTTTTGAGGAAATCACAAAGTTGCTTTCTACATATTTGGATCCAAAACCCTTAATCTCTACGGAGCGCCAAAAATTTCGTACGCGTAATCAAGGCGAAGGTGAAAGTTTTTCTGAGTATTTCTCTGCACTAAAGGATTTAGCTAAAAATTGTGGTTTTGCAGATGAATCGCGATTAAAGGAAGAATTGCGTGATCAAGTTATAAGCGGTATTAGGTCGGAAGGAACACAAAACTATTTCTGTAGAACTGTAAATTTAAGTTTAGATGATGTCGTTAACAAAGCTCTAGCTGATGAACAGGCTTTTCGGGGTGTAGATCATTTCAAAAGATCAAGTCCAGCGGGAGGCATAAACAGAATTAACAATCGAGATAGAGTTAAAAGGCAAACCAACACCGGATACCTAAGTAAACCAACTGCTAGGAACGTCTGGAACAAAAGTGTTTGTACAAGGTGTGGGAAAACTAATCATCGCCCCCAAGAGTGTAGATACAGAAACGCGATCTGTAATTTCTGCAAAATACGTGGTCATATTGCTGTAGCTTGTTTCAAGGCAAAAGCCTCTAAAAATGTACAAAGTGTAAAAAGTAAAAATGATTCTTGTGATTACGAAGATCCCCCTAATGTGTCCCATATATTAGCTGTGCAGAAAAAACCCTGCTAGAAGATTTTGGTTGATGTAAAAATCGAAAATTGCCTACTTAAAATGGAAGTTGATACAGGCGCAACCTGTTCCCTCATTTCTCTGAAAACTTTCAAAGAGCTTAGCATAAACAAAGACATCCAACCCTCAAATTTGAAATTGTTTTCCTACAATAATCCAAGTGTATCTGTGCAAGGAAAAGTAAATGTAAATATTGAGTGTAACGGGCAAAAATGTAACACGGATTTACATATTGTAAAAGGAAATTACGATTCACTTTTTGTAAGGGACTGGATGTATAAAGTAAAGCTTAATTGGAATGAGCTATTGGGCACGGAAACTTTAAAACAAGTATCAGAAACTAAAGAAAACATTACAGAAAACATTACGTTGTTGGTTTCAAAATTTCCAGAGGCGTTTTCCGAAAATCCAGGTTGTCTCAAAAACTATGAACCTAGTTTAAGCATTAAAACGGGTAGCAAACCTATTTTTGTAAAAAGTCGAACTATTCATTTTGCTCTGAAAGAACGGGTTGAAAATGAACTAGATAGATTAGAATCTTTAGGCATAATTTCTAAGACTTTGTATTCGGAGTGGTCCACGGCAATAGTTCCGGTGGTTAAAAGTTGCGGGAAAATTAGAATTTGTGCAGATTATAAAACCACCATAAACAAATGCTTAGAGGTAGATGAATACCCGATTCCCAATATTGAGGAAATTCTCTCAAAATTTGGATCTTGTAAATACTTTGCAAAACTAGATGTTAAGGATGCATACATGCATTTAGGAGTTACGGAGCCAACCTCAAAATTATTAACGATCAATACACCTAAAGGTCTCTATAACGTGCATAGATTGATGTACGGCATAGCAAGTGCACCAGCAAAATGGCAGCAGACCATGGAATCTGTGTTTAAAGATGTAAAAGGTTTGCAAGTTTTTTATGACGACGTTGTCATCGCATCAGAAGATTTGGAATCACATTTAAAGAGTTTAAAGAAATTTTTTGAAATCTGTATTGAAAACGGTATTAAACTTAATGAAAAGAAGTGCGAACTTTTAGAACAGAAAATTTCATATTTAGGGTTTATGATCGATTCTGAAGGTCTCCATCAAACTAATGATAAAACCAAAGCAATTGTGAATGCTAAACAACCCACTAACGTAACTGAGTTAAAATCTTTTTTGGGTTTGGTTACATACTACGGTCGTTTTATTCCCAATATGTCGGACAGGCTTAATCCCCTCTATCGTCTTTTGGAAAAGGACAAGAGTTTGAGTGGAATAAATATTGCTCTGAGGCATTTGATGCTGTTAAAAGCGAGATTTTTTCAGAACGGGTTTTTAACACACTTTGATCCTAAAAAAAACCTTAGTTTTTGCAACCGACGCATCTGCGTACGGTCTTGGAGCTGTTCTTTCGCATATATTTCCGGATGGTTCCGAACGTCCAATACTGTTTGCCGGAAGACGACTGTCAAAAACGGAGCGCACCTACTCACAGATTGATCGGGAAGCTCTCTCAATTTATTGGGGTGTTAAGAAGTTTTTTTTAACTATCTGTATGGTAGACATTTTGTTTTGTTGACTGATCACCAACCACTCACCCGAATTTTTTCTCCCAATGAAGGTTCACCTGCGATGAGTGCGACGAGACTGTTACATTACGCCATATTTTTGCAAGGATTCGACTACGAGATCAAATACCGGACGACAGGAGATCACTCGAATGCTGATTTTTGTTCAAGATTTCCAGATGAAGATGCCGTTAATTTAATTGATGAAGTTTATGTTTTTCAGATTAACCAGATTGAAATTCTTCCAGTTACGAGTAAGATGATTGCTGATGAAACTCGGAAAGATCCGGAAATGGCTGTGATGTTGCGAGATCTCATGGGATCAGGTAACAAAATGTCGTCAAACTCGAGTGAATATACTGTTCCCAAGGAATCCTTACTTAATGGTATTAGAGTCATGATCGCAAAGAAGTTTTTTGTGCAGAAGTTTTAACTGAATTACACCAGGGTCATATAGGAATGGTAAAAATGAAAAGTTTATCCCGAAGTTTTGTGTACTGGAAAGGTATTGATGCTGATATTGAGAATATGGTTAAAAACTGTAGAATTTGCATGTCTCTTTCTAAGAATACGCCAAAAGCGCCAATTCATCCTTGGGAATTTCCATGCCAACCTTGGCAAAGACTTCACGTTGATTATGCTGGTCCCTACGCAAATTTGTATTTCCTAATCATCGTTGATTCTTATTCTAAATGGGTGTTACGAAGTCAACCTCAAGTGCGACAATCGAAAAACTACGAGATTGTTTTTCAAGGTTTGGATTGCCAGTCACAGTTGTTTCGGATAATGGTATTAACTTTTCATCGACTGAGATGCGAGAATTTTTTACTAAAAATGGTATAAAACAAATTTTTAGTGCTCCCTACTATCCTCAGTCCAATGGACAAGCTGCGCGTTATGTCCAAACGGTAAAGAAAGGTTTAAGGTCGGTTTCTAAAGCACCGGGAAATCTTAAACTAAATCTTAATAATTTTCTATTTTCCTATAGAAAGGCACCGCATTGTACGACTGGGGAATCTCCAGCAAAGTTGCTATTTCAGAGGGATATACGTTCACGATTACATCTAATGATTCCCGATGTGCGGGCCAAAGTGACTGAATCTCAAGAGAAGAGTGTCCAAAGGTATGATAATAGGAAACTGCGTTTCTTTGAGGAGGGGGAGAAAGTTCTCTACAGAGATTATGCTCGTGATAATAAGTGGTTACACGGTAAGGTTTTTCGAAAAGTTGGAAGTGTGTTATATCAGATTGAAGACCTAAGGACGGGTAAAGTTGTAGTGCGTCATACGAGTCAAATTTTGTCGGATCAATCTGAAAACGTAGTGTTGAGCAATAATAACAATGACTTTTTCACTCAGATTCAAGAGCAGATAATTCCAGCTCCAGTGGAATTTGGAGAAACTCAACATTCGCCAGAAATCCCTACCTCAACCCCAAGTGTGCCTACAATCTCAGATGTCATACAGAGTCCAGGTTCTGTGTCCACCAACGATCCTCCAGCAGCAACCGTACCTATGCCAGATCCACCTCTGCGACGGTCTACGAGACAAAGGAAGCCGCCGGACCGTTACGTTCCACCTTAGCGGGGAGGTGTCATGTCTGCGTTCCTGTGAATGACGTCACCTGCGTTTCTGTGATGAACTGTATATATAAGCGCTGCTGACTACTACTCTTTTACCTGTTAAGCTATACGCTGTTTGTCGTTCTGTTCCAGTTGTGTTAATAAAGTTCCAGTTGTGTTAATAATTGTTTGCACCTCAACCTTCATTGTTTGCCCACAGTACAAAGCATTACAGATAAAAAGTGAATGGATAGGTTAGACTATACTTGAGGGTGCCCTCGCCAAGCTGGGCGATGTTTTTTTCATCGGGACGTCTGTATTTTAATGAATATGTTTTTAGTTTTGTTTAGTAATCGTTATTCTGATTGGTTTAGATTTAAGCGTTATTTTCAAATGTTCAGATTCGGATTGGTTTAGATAAAAGCGTAATTTTCGAATATTCAAAAGTATATGTAATTTCAGAGATTAGTTAGTTCTACGGTGGATGTCGCCAATTTCGCCAAGGGGCACCCTGGAGTATAGTTTTACCGATGGATTTCGAGAAATGAACATGACATTTGTACCCGATAGTTATTTTTACTTTTCAATGTGTCAGAGCCTGCACTAATAAGGCAAGGTAACTTTTTTTTTGTTTATCTGTTGCTACTCATAATTAATAATTATATATATTTAAATGAAAATTAAATAAATTTTTCTAATTTTTTCCACACATGTATAAACATTTAATTTAATTACAAAAATTATTCTAAAATTGAAAATTCTAAAAGTATACAATTTGTAACGATAAATTGTATATTTTTAGTTAAAAAAATATAGGATACTAGGGGGCACGCCCCCTTCTCGCTATCGCTCGCCAACCCCCGGGAACTGCTTGCGCAGTTCCCTTTGGAACGCTTCGCTATCCAGGCTCGCTGCGCTCGCTCACCGTTCATTGAAATATTTTGGTCTAAACTTAAGGGGTGATAGGACCTTTAAAAAGTGAAAATTGGGCAAAAAAAATCACAAATTGCGTTTTCTCATAAAATAAAAGCTTGTTTGTCAAATCTTTTGAAATTTTTTACATGAATTGGTTAAATAGTAGTGTTATAGTGTAAAGTTTTTCAAATAAATCATAAAATTTTTAATACATTTAAAAAAATATTTTAAAAAAGTCACAATTTTGAATTTTTAGTTTCTACTTCTGCACTGCGCGCTTGATAACTCCTTTTTTAATCGACAAGAACAATTTAATTTGACCAAAATGCAATCCCAATGGTCAGAGGAACATTATAGACTAAATAAAAGAATATTCGACAAAAATATTGTTTTCACATGATTGAAAAAAATTATATATTTTTTCGATTTTTTTCATACAAAAACTTCTAATAAAAAAAATCTAGGCTTCAGATCCAAATTCTTTTAGTCTACATTAATCATTTAAGTATTGTTGACATACAAAAAAAATTCATGCCATTTGGTTGAATAGAAATTAAAATATCATGCGCGCAAGTACTAAAAACATTGAATTGAGAAACGGGCATTCAAAGATAAAAATTTGTTTTTTTTCATTTACCTTTATTTCTATAGACCTCCACATGCTCCTGGTTCATACGTAATTCCTTCTTCATCGATTTGTTTTTCAAGCGCAAGAGTTTCCCTCATTTTTTTTGCTTTTCTGGCATCTTTTGTAGCTGCAGAAGCTCGCTTATCTGCTACGGCGATTCGTTTCTTGTCACTTTGGCAAACAGAATCTACAAAAGATTGATCTATGTGCAGTTCTAGTTCTTTCATTACATCTATAAGTCCAGTATCTCCATCATTATAAGTTACTGTTGAAATATTTACGGCTATTTCAGCGATAGTTTTTGATGAACTGCTGGTTTTCGGGCAGATACTCCATACCAAGGCATTGAAGGATTCATTGGGGTTCTGTGTACGTCCTCCTAAGCACCGCCTCAGTAATTTGGGGTCCGAAAGATCCTTGAAAATTGGTTTAATTTCTGCCATCACTGTTTGTGGAATAGTGTTTTCGTGTTTATGCTTGTTGACGGTCTTTTCAACAACTGCTTTATTGTAGGTGCACCATGACTTGTCCCCCAGATCACCTTTTAGAAAAAAATAATGCTGCGGACTTTTATCAGTGGAACCGCAATGCAACCAAATTGCCCATATGCTCTTCCTCATTTCCTTGACACTCATTTTGTTGCTTCTTATGGCATTACCGTAATATTGTGTCAACTGTAGGATATTCTTCGGGGACAGACGATTTTCACCACCAATGGTTTTCCCGTCAGCTAACTTCTTTCTTCCAAAACTTTTTTTTTTGGAGTTTGCGCAGTCGGGACCCCATTCTTTTTTGAATGTGTCCAGCGCATTCAACTTTTTCTAATTTTACCTCTGGACCATATGGTTCAATAGCTGAAATGCTGGAAATTGTGCTGGAGTCACCATCGCCAATATAGGAAGTATATCTGATGCCTTATTCCTGGATGGAGCGCTCGAAAATTCGTTTCATCCCGTCGATTTCCATTTTTCCTGTGGAACCACCATGGTTTTTCTTGCAAAACTTAGCATGCCCTGTTAGAAATAATTTGTAGAGCTTTCCACTCTTCCTTTCTTTGTATAAACTGCAGCCTTTGCAGTAGGAGGACATTACGTCGGTATCAATGACCTTTCCAGTTTCCCCACCAATCACTGCACAAATCCCAACTTTAGAAGAGTGGCCCCGTGTCTTCCATGAGCCATCGCCACTGATGGTTATGTCGGTGGATCCCGTTTCAGCAACTTCCTCCTCAGCAGCACGTTTAGTTGATAGCTTTGCCACAACATTTGTTGATTCTAGAATTTGTTGATTTACTTTATCAAAAGTCTTCTGAGTTATTGGAGGTGGAAGACACATCACAGAGAGAAACTTTCTTAGGTGTGAAGCCCCTCTTCCAATCAATCTCATGGCAAACACAGACCTCCTATTTACATCAGGTATGTTTTTCTTCTTTCCTAGCATTCTACAGGATCTAATCTGATTGACATCTCCACAAGAAGAACATTTTAGTTCGTACACAGATGACAAACCATAACACGACTTTTCATCTATTGTTACATGCCCAAAACATTTTCCACAGCAAAGCAGTGATTCTATATCCTTAAGAAAAATAATTACATCAATCAACTTGTAAGAAGGTGCAGAGATGTCTTCAGTAGAGAAATCATACATTTTTTCAAATCCAGTATTTAGTTTTCTTCTGGATGCACTCATCGGCTTCTTTTCTTCTTTTGTGGTCAAAGGCACGTTTTCTTCACGTTTTTCTTTACTAAATCTATTTCCATAGAATTTTCTTTTAGCAGGACGTTTCCCGGAACGACTATTCTTTTTATCATCCATAAGCACCAAAATTCGAAATCGAAACTTCAAAAAAATCGAAAAAATATTCAAAAAACAATCCGGAGATATTTAAAAAGCGTGCAATAAGTAGTCGGAAATAAACAAGGTACAAAAATCGAGTTGAGAAACAGCTTGCTTCTCCCAAAGGCGACAAAAATAAAACATACTAAAGGCTCTAAAAATAGCAAATACGTAGTTTGGTTTCTTTTTTAGCAGACGACTTTGGGAAGCGCGCATGACTACCGGTCAAATATCGAAAGAGAGTTTGACGTTTTGATCAATATTTCAAAAACTAGATGGAATTTTGTCTTGTATGATACCTTAAATTGAGCAGAAATGTTTGGGCTTTATTTTAAGTGCATTTTTAAAAAAACATTTTTTTTTAATTTTAAAGGTCCTAACACCCCTTAAGGGTTAACCTTGAGGAACATGTCCGGCAATTGTTTCGCCAAATATGGTAACCCCGCCAAATTGGTATTATGGCAGCCATTGGCTACGAAAATCCCACCGGATCGTATTTTAAGTGAATAATTATCAAATAGTTCAGTTTTTTTTTCTATGTATTCTGTTTGCATTAGAGAATTTATTTTGCTACTTTCTTTATAAGTTGATCCTGTCCATTTCTTTCATCATTAAGAATTCTTAAATCGTATTATATATTTAAAATAATAAATACTATCAATCATTAATTATTAAAAGAACTAATTTCTTAAATTATTTTTTGTGCACACTGTTTTGAACTTGCAGAAAACTGTTGAGTTCTGATTTTCTTATTTTAAAATATCGCTATGATCTACGATCGCAAATGCCACGATAAGTTTTAATAAGGAAATCATTCATATTCTCTCAGCAGACATTTTCAGTTTTGAGCAGCATTTTAAGTAATTATATGTTGTCATTTCACAGACTTGGCAAATGCTCGGTTTGTTGTCATTTTGACTTGGCGACATTTTTCGACTGGCGCCAAATCCGGCCATGGTCCTTTAGGTTAACCGCCTTTAGTATCCTTTTAAAATAAAATAATTATAAATTGATGCTTATAAATTAATAGTTATTATTGCGAAAATATTTCGCTGCTCGACTAAGATCCATTTATAAATAAATTGGAAACTGTGGTACCATCAACGCTTAGAAACTATATTTGAAAACAATTTGAATTTTTCCTTTTTATTAACAATAGTGTTTAGTAGTTCAGTCGATCGAAATTATAATTAAAATTTTCAAACATTAAACGTCCCTAATATTATGCATGTTAAAATTTACTGATTCTATCCGAAAGTTGTTGGTTTTTTTTTTTAAACTAATAACGAATCTTATATAAAACATAGAGTAAATCAAAATCAACTTATCAAAGGCAATTCTTAACACTTTTTTGTTGTTTTCAGTCGGCCATTTTGAAATTAGTAGTATTTTTGTTCATTTCGATTGTTGCCATTCCAGAGATAGAAATATAAGGAAATTTGGGCGCCGTATAAGAGTATTATATATATATAGATTACCTTGATTTGTGATACAACACGAAAATGTTACTAATGCAGTTACACTTTATTATAGAAAAGAAATATTAAGTAACCACATGTATTCCCGCCAAGAAAAAACTTTTTTTCGTAAGATATTAATTAAATAACCTTTGTGGCGGTTACCACACGCACGCAACCTCAATCAGTCATCCACTCGCCAGAGGGCGCAGATTTACCATCTCGTTCCTACCACTAATCTAAATAACAACGATAGCAGTAGTATAAAAGCCTAGGTAACTCATCTCTACCTTGAGGATCCTTTTGGCAGACTGTGGGTTACCGAGTCCGCTACACCTTGTTTAAGTTAACACTGATTTTTTTTACTGTAAATCACTCGTGATAATATAGACATTCGGATTTTTTTACGTTTGACCCTATGAAAAAGCAGCTTTAAGAGTCCTTAAATATCCTTTTATAAAAGTTAGAGCAAATCAAGACTGCAAGAACATTAAAATTTGCGATTCGAGAAGTAATTTAATTGCAAAATGCTACTGAAATGTTCAAGTATGGTAACAGTGACCGATTGTTATTTGCTTATAGTTTTCTGCAATTTTGAAAGTTTAAATCTTTACTTATGGGATTAACAAACTAAGCACCGCAGTTCCCCGAGACGCTGTTATTTTACAAAAAATACAATTTAAGAGTTATTTTACAAGAAATATTGCATTTTGGTACTATGTGGCCATTGCCTGATCCATGAAAATTCCGACTACAGGCACAACAAATTTTGGGGGCCCTTTTACGGAAAGTTGTGCATGACTGTCCGTAATGATGGTGCTAGTTGGTCGATGTATTTTAGTTCTTACTAACATTTTATCTCCTTTCTCCTATAATATCTATCAAACCAACACACTTTAGGTCGAGTTGAAAGTCAATCTAAAAACAAAGTGGGATTTCGAAAAGGTGCCCCTAACATTTTGGGGCCCTGGACCTAACAGGCTTTATGGTAGATCAGGCACTGTATGTGGCTTACAGAGGTGGCCCTAGACAATATTGTGTAGCTGCCACCCACAGTCTACCAAAAGGATCCTCAAGGTGGAGATGAGTTACCTCGGCTTATATACTACTATTTTCGATGTTATCCAGAATACTGGTAGGAACGCAGAGGTAAATCTGCGCCCTCTAGCGAGTGGCTGATTGAGGTTGCGTGCGGTAACCGCCACAATTGCATCCTACTCCCAAATCTGAAGAGTTACCATTAAATGGGGTAATTTGGGTCCAAGCTTTTCTCCCTAACTCTTCATTATTTGATTTTATATACTGTTTTTTAATTGGTGATAACTTAGTCTCAACTGAAATAATACAAAATTTTTCAAATAGAATATTGGTTAAAGTGTATTTATGCTTGAATTCTCAACAGTTAAGAGTTGGTCCCATTTGATGGTAAGAAACATAAACATATAACTGAATAATTCTTCCTAATTGAAGAGTACAGGGGGGAAAAAAACCTTCATCCACAGGATATCTGTCCCTATCCCCCCTCTTTGGCGACATTAGCGAGTCATCGCATAAACTGGTGTAAAGAAACCGGTTTCTCACTTGGTGCTTCTCTCGCAGCAACCGTGATTCACACCAGACACGAGTCTCAAATCTGTACCACGAACGAAGAACCAAGAGAGAAACCGATTTCCTATCGCCATTGGTCATTTGAGTTTCAAAGTTACATTAAAAAATATTTGGGCACCAAAAATATTAATCAATATTAATAATGAAAAACATTGTTTTATATTTTTTTAATGTGCACCTGGATTTTAAAAATTACGTGGATGGTTTTTGTATAAAGATGACTAAAGACATAAAATTACATATCTTAGTTAGAGTACGGTAGAGTGGCGGGATTTTAACAGTTTTCCCTCTCCATTTCCAAGAATTAGATGACTGCTTTCAAGATATTAGATTTGAAAATGTTCATCCCCACCCCCCTTCCCTTTATGAAGCACTCGAGACATTAATAATTTTTATTATATATTTCTAGATATTTATTTTGAGAATAATATTCAAAACTGAATGATAATACTGAAAATATGAATTTCTAACAAAAACGTATTCGAAAATTTTATAATTTTTTATAAATCACATAATAAAACAGGAATCGCATATAAAATCTTTAACAATCTGCAAAATGATAATTCTATTTTAAGAGGCCCGGCGTCGGAAGAAAGCAATGTGCTGACAATTATTTCTCATAAACATTTCTTAATCACTGTTATAGCATTTGAAGCAGACATAATAAATATTCAGAATTTTGTATATAACATTTCTATGAATGAATGACCTTCGGATAATATTTCTGGCTTAGTATACATACTCATTACTCAGGCCCAAGCCATTTTCCCGCCATTGCCTTAGTTATTAACAGTAGGAAGATACTTGTCGTCTGGTGTCAAATGTATGGGTGATTGAATATAATTAAGAAAGTTCAATTCCGAGTTTCAGGGTAAGAATTTTGTTTAATATTTAACTTTAATTTTAATAACTTAATAAATAGTAACTTTTTTAAGTGAAACTATATCTGTTAACATAATAGAACAATCCCGATTTAGTTTGATAATGTCAAATGTGTTGCATTACATAAAAAGCGAAGAGAGCATTTTTATGCATTAAGAATTGGAGAGAAGGAATTGGAAGCAGTTTTTGATTGGATCACGTGTCCGGCTATTTTTATTGATTTAAAAAATTATATAATTACAGAAATTTTGAGCGGAATTTTTACTGATTAGTGATTATTTAGATTCCCGATAGCTTTTGCTGCAAAAAAATCTATTTAAAGGAAAATTAAAAATATGTTGTAATTCCGTAATATAAAAGCTATTAAAAAATTTGCTTCCCTTTTCAATTAGGTGCAACTCTGCGTTGACCTATCAGTAGAAAAATATTCAAGAAAAAAGTCAGTACTTGGGTTTTGTACTTCTTAGGACAAAGTTACCCCATTCGATGGTACTTAAAATATCATTTTACTATAGAGTTTCATGTATACACCGTAAAGATTCCTATATATATACACTGTGTGGTGATAATTACTTAGATTCAGTGTACTCCATAAATCCATATAAATATAAAATCCGCAGCGGTTTTTTTTTGGGGGGGGGGGGGAAGGGGGATTTAAAAAAAATTCTAGGGGGGTGCGTCGTTAGCTCTGGGGGGGGGGGGGATCGGCACCTCTGCCTAAGTCAACATCAAAAAATTTCCCCACGTTAGTAATTTTGGTTGTTCACAATAGAAACCAGTTTCTGAAATATACGGCATTCCAAAATCGGAAATCTCCGGCGAATTTGAAATCGGAATTATCCGGTGATTCTGAAATTAGAATTCTGTATTCTAATCGTTACGATTCTCAACTCAGGAAATTATCGGGTTTTACAAAATGAGGTGATTTTAAGGTAGCAAAACTTCAGCAATTTAAAAAGTAAAAGTGAATCCTTGGCAATCCTAAATGTTCGGGAAACTCCTGGAATCTTCTAAAATCGTGAGACTTCGTATCGCTACTAAAAAAAAAACACTTTTCCCAGAAATTAAAAATAACGTTTTAGCACTTTCTTTTTGCCAGGAAGTCTTACATAACTTAACACAAAAAATAAATGTGTACTACTGCAAAGTCTTCACGGATTTCGAACGTTAGCAGATTTAAGGTCCGCCGACTTTCAGCCATAGCTTTCGGTGCTTTTCTGCACCATAAGCTTTAGTGGATCTAATGAAATTCTCTGTTATACGGAATTTCGATTATCCGGCCTATCTCCGGTCCTGATAATCGAGGTTGTACTGTATTTTACGAGTGTAACAGAATGGGTATAGCTTACGTTCTTTATCTTCTTGGTGGCGAAAGTGGGCGCGACGATGGATCGGATCCTCTTCCAGTTCTCGTCTCCTTTCATGCAGGACATCATGTTGTCCATCATCTTGCTGTAGCCATCAAACATCAGCTGTGAAAGAATGGGGTAATAACATCAGTATCCAATACAGAACCTATCTATTGAAATTTAACCAGCCAAAATAGTCTGTATTGAAACTAACCAAGACAAGAAACCATTTCTGATATTGACTCCAAGACGAATTCTATATGAAACTTAACCAAGACAAGAAACCACTTCTGATATGATAACTTATAACCAACACAAAAAAAAACATTAAACAGAACTTGGATGATCCAAAGGATGATAATTAATATTACATTGCTATTTACTTACGTTAGTATTTACGAATTGTTTTCCAAAGATTTAGAGACTCAGTGGCTTAGTGGTCATGGCAGTGCTTCGCATTGCCATGTCACTGGTGTGGGGATCGAGTTCCGGATTGAGCGAGGTTGACTATCCTTTCATCCTGAAGTGGTCGTTAAAATAAGGACCAATCCATGCTTAAAAACTAACAACTGGGCACAGAGGTTGACTGCCTAACCGGAAATATGCCTAGTAACCCATGAGCCCTTGGCAATTTATAGCTGAAATGGGCACGGCAGGCCTTGACCCACTAGGGTGGTTGCGCGAAGGGTTAAGTTTATTTCCCTCCAATTTTTCAAAGTAAAGGGAGGTCTACACCAACTTTAAACAAACGTCTAAATATGGAACTAAAAACTTAAAACTTCTTTCAAGGCTTGAAACTGAATATGGTGTCACTGTTACATTAGGTTTCCGCTACTGTACCGGCTTCCTCCTTTGAACGATGTGTGAAAAAATTGCGATGCCTTTAGTTAATAGAACCTGTATCACACTTATGCAACTTTAATTTTAACAAAAATGAAGCAGTTGCACATGGTTTCTTAATTCAATTATTACATGACATTAAACCAATAGCGTCGGGGCCGGGTGGCGAGTGGTTAAGATAGCTGCCTCGCTAACAGTCTGCGCACTGTTACCGGGTGCGGGTTCGATTCCGCCTTCGCCGGGTGTAATTCTTCTCTTGTACAGTAAAAATTCTTCCTGTGTCTGTCTTACTTAAGGATACATTTGCACATCATCCATATACATAAATAGCTCTTAGGACCTGCCCTGTGCTTGACAAATTAAGGCCGCCATTCACTGGTGGACACTTGGCGCTTTTGGGAGCCACACCCTTAATTTCTAAAACCAGCCAATTACAGTAAAAAAAATGGGTTCTGGTGTCTATCAGTAAATAAGGAACTTTACCCAACAAAGCGTCTTCCCATTATTTATATATTTGCTAAATTTTATTCACCAAAGATTTCCCTAAGAGATCCAGTTTGAACAACTCCAAAAACTTATCTTAGTCTAAGAAAGTGTGTATTTCTGTTTTAAATATTAAACAGTATTAACCCATTAATGACAGTTGGCGAAAAAAAGTTGTCACGCCAAAATAAGCTTTCCTCTTAAGTTTATCCGAATAAACCAAATATAAGACAAATAAGATAGTAGTCTCAGCAATTTATATAGAATATATTTATTAACATGAAAAATGAATTTGAAAAACTTGAAGTAAAAGTATTATTTTCGAAATTGAAGGTGTTAAGAGGGTTGTCAGTCCCATAGAGCTAATGCATTTTTTTGGAATCACAACTTCCGCAGAAGTATTGCTTTGCCATACTAGCAAATTTGAAACGAAAATGTTGTCTAGTTATTTAATTATATATTTTTGAATTTTTAAAATGGCAAAAATATACAGCAGATGACGACACTATTTAAAAACTAAATCAATTAATAATTAAATAAACGGATGTTATTTTCTTTTCAATTTTGTTTTAAATGGATGTTATGACGATTCCTATACCTGGTGAAAATGGGATAACATGGTAAAATTTTTTTTTGTGAAAGTTGTGATTTCAAACTATGCATTAGCTCTTCTACATCCTCTTAATGGATTCACAAGTCGCAGTGCCGATTCGGCCTAGGCTACAAGGCCCGGGCTACACTCTTAAAACAAACGAGCGGTTTTACTCAGTCTGAGTTAATTTCCCTCTTTCGGCGAAAATGCACTTCCTATAGAGTGATTCACTTTTTCGGAGTGAATAAAGAAACAATCGTCCTACCTCTTAAATGAGGTTTAACTCATCTGAGTTAATTTCCATCCCTTCCGGTGCCGAAATGCACTTCTCCTATAGGAGTGAATTCACTCTTTGTTTAAGAGTGTAGGGGCCCAGTCAGCAAGGGGGGCCTTAAAAAGATAAAATCTAAAAAATCTTTTTAGTTTTTGAACATATATCCAAACGTAGGAATTGCGCTCCGTATGCTGTTGTTTGCAACAGCGTCAAACTGCTCAGCAGAACGGTCGTTTTCAGCGCTAAAGAGAGTAAAGAATTACTTAAGATCTAACAAGGAGAGAACAGGCTCAACTCACTCTCAGTAATGTACATAGAGTCGTAAATAATGCAGTCAATTGACTATCATGACGTCATTCGTTCTTTTGTCGTCGTTAATTGGTTCATTCGTCATTAATTGGTTAAAGAAAAGTAATACTTACGACACGCGAATTAAAGGTCTGAAATTCTTTGACAAGTATTTCTCGAATTAAATCCGGATCCCCCACTGAAAGTGATGGCATGTGTCCTATGTAAGATCTGTCAACAATAAAATATAAAAAATATGTTAATGAAAAATAAATGACTAGGTTGGCAATAAGTTTTTTTAAAAAATTTCTTTATTATTGCTTACTTACCCATATATCAGACCGTATTTTGTGTAATTTTCCCTTTCTACTTCATGAGCAGGCTGAAAAAGGATTTAAAAAAAAAGCTGAAAAGTTTATTTAAATATACAAATAATAAATAAAACACATATCGTAACATATATCGTAAAACATTTACATCGAAGCAAAATGAAAGTTAATAACTTATTACTACGATAATAACTTATCTTAATAACTTGTTACTACGATTTTAACTCTTTTGTCGAATTGTGTAGAATTATCGTAAGAAATAATAAATAAATCATGCAAATAAGTTAACGTATCTTAATAGGTGTTAGATCAGTTTAAATATTACAATATTTTACTTTATTTTTTAAGAGTAATTTTCTTGTTCAATTCTATTGTTATTTTATAAAAACAATGTTACCTTTCATTTAGCACCGTATAGGTAATTAAAAAAATACCATTTGAATATTCATTTCAATTATAAAAATAAATGTAGTTATATACTTATAATACTTAAAATTTATTTAATTTAGAAATATATATATATATATATATATATATATATATATATATAATATATATATATATATATATATATATATATTATATATATATATATATATATATATATATATATATTATATATATATATATATATATATATATATATATATATATATATATATATATATATATATATATATATATTATATATATATATATATATATATATATATATATATATATATATATTATATATATTTGTAACAATTGATGTTTTTTTTCAAACTTGTGTCCACAATTTGTGATTTGACATTTCGAATGTATTTATAGGGGAGAGTGGGGGCTAATGGGACGCAGGTTTAATGGGACAAGGTGCTAAAATCGGAGAAAAATATACTTTTTTACAAATATTTCGACACTACAACATTGTAACATTTAGACTTCACATTTTAACAACCAAATATCAGCCATTAAAAGCATGTGTTGAAGGGGAGAGACGAATTGTTGTTTTGGAAAATCCAAAGTAAATTAAAAGTGTACCTTTTTTACGCTTTTAAAAAAAGCATTAAATAAAAACTTTTCATGAATTAAACTATAGTTTTAGGTATAAGGCATATCATAGACTAAGATATTATATGTAAAATATTGTGGTGGAATACACGTGGTTCTGTGTTGGATCATTTATAAATAATAACACGGTGGGGTCTAAATTGGACAGAAACTGTGGGCTCCAGTGGGACACGAATAAACCTAGCTTTGTATGCTTCTCTTGAACAATCAAATTTCTAATAACTTATTCAGCCAAGTTGTCAAAAACTTTAAAAAAAACTTTTAATTTTAAATTTTTTAAACTTTTTTCGTCGCATAATAAGTGAAAGTTAAGTAGCTTTATTGGTTATATATTTTGCCATCAGTAAATTCATAAATTCTATTTGAAAAGGCTTGTCTATTTGAAAAGGCTTGGTGATAAATAAAAGTGAGCTTTGTGAAGGTAAACGATTAAGTGCTGGTAAAATTTACTAGAAAGCAAACTATTCTTTATTACGTTGAATTGATTTCTGAAATAGAAAGCGATAAACTCTAGGTAAGCTATTTGAAGATAGATAGTCTTTTTTAAATTCACGTACCCTGAAAAGAGGACAAGTTTGGAATAAATTTTAGAAGATTTTAGTTACCAAACTATCCTTTCCAGGGATTGAACAAAAATTATAGGAGCATCTTTTATTTTTGAGTTTTAACTTTGATATTTCAACTTTCAATGTGATATAATCGTCTTAAAAAATAAAATTTCATTATGTTATACATTATAAAATGGTGTTAGCTTTAAAATTTTATTTTCTGGTCATTTTCTGATTCCTTTTCCATTTTTTGAAATTTTAATTAAGGCAACATTTACCATGTCCCATTAGCCCTGCACTCTCTCCTATTAGACCCCACATATGGGGGCTAATGGGGCATTTACATGTTTGTTTAAAATTCTTAGCAACTAAAATATGGTAACGTGTTAACATCTGTTGAATGACTTTTTAAGTAAACAAATGTTCAGTTTATGTGCTTGTAAAAAAATAAATAAAATTCTTGTATTTTTGCTGAAATACAGAGGTTAATAAAAATTTGTCCCATTAGCCTATATCTCCCCTTTAGTATATAGGATATCATGGCTTACTTTTCTCATAAATGGTATTAAACAACCCAAAAATGGAACAGGACGGATGTAAGTAACTCCTTGCTTTTTCCAAAAGTCATGTTTCCTTGTAGAAAATCTATAGAAATATAAATACGAGACTTTTATGTCACAAAAATCCTTCATTTATACGTTTAAAAGTAGTAAAAAATAACAGTAGAACTTACAAAAAAATGGAATTTTTTTAAAGAAAAATAACAGTAAACAACAGTAGAACTTTAATTATCCGTACAAATCAGAACTGGGTCCTATTCGGAAAATCAAAAGATTCAGATAATTGAATTTGGATAACAGCCAATAAAATAAGTTTACTCTGTGAACAGTGGTTGTAAAATATGAGTAAATAAAAACTGTTTTAAAAATTGATCACCAGATGGCGACAGGAATTTTCTTCCGTTCGCATCTGGCCTCTGTAATATTTTTAATCTTGAATAAATGTTCTATGCAATAAGACGTATGAAATGATTCTCTTCTAAAACCTACTACGCAGTTAGTTGAACTAAGTGAAACAAACCCTTGAAAGTTTTTTTAGTGGTAGAGTGATTCGGGTAATTAGTGTTCGGATCGCTGGGGTCCTGAGTGATAAGTGGAGTTCGGATGGTTAAAGTTCGGAAAATTTGAATTCTTTTGTAATGTGTGTGTTTGTGGTTTTAGTTCGATGAATTTCTCTAAATTCCTACATACTCTATATATTTAAAAAAAATTAAATTAGTTATTTAAACAACTGAGATCTACGCGCACGTATTTCTTGAAGTCCCTAAAAAGTTTATATGCTAATAAATTATTAATAAAACGAAAGAAAAATATTACCAAACCATCAATAATTTTTTTTAATAAAATTAATTAAAATTATTTTGTATCGTGTTTTAAATATAGACTGATAATGAGCGAAAAAAAAAATTTCCCAAAAATCTTTAACTACAAGAGTTAAGTAAACTTTAAATAGTTATCCAAAAATACAGTATTAATAAAAATATATCATTCGAAAAGTAAACAATCTATCGATATTTCCTTTTGTTTATATTTGAAAAGGGAGGAAGGTAAATAATTTTCCCAGGAAGGAGTGAGGCAGTTTTTTTTAGTAAAACTGTCTTCATTTCCGATGTCTCAACTTGTGCAAAAACATTTCAAAAATCGGTTAGTAGGCCATAATATTCAACTGCATCATCCACATTCGTCTTAGGTTTTAATAAGCCCATACAATTAATCATTATCAATACATGTAATCAACATCCGATGTGTACTATAGTAGTTATGTTCCAATTAATAAATGTAGAACGGAAAATAATTAGTTTGCAATCATCGAAAATAAAATGTAAAATGACGAAGTACACTGCTCAAAACAATTAGGGGAGCACTTTGCGTACCTTTATTTACCCTTTAGTTCCAACTTATTTTTTATAATAAAAATCTAAAGTTTGTGAAATAGATTCATTATGCATCCAGAATGAAATGGTAAGAAACAGGGGAAAAAATCTTAAATTTTTTTAACTAAAATTTAAGGGGGGGAAATATTGCACCCAAAACTTTTGAATAAAACAATAATTTTTCAAAACTTTTTTTGTAAAAAAAAGGTAAAATCAATTTTTAAAAATCAAAGAATGCAAGCGTGAAGAATATAGGGTCAATTTATTTCATAAAATTTTTTTTAAGTGAATTTTTTTTACCATGTTTTTTCATATTTTCATTTAATTAAAACAAACATTATTTAATTCTTCAAAATACATGATGGGATTTTTTTATTTGACTCTCGTCCATCCCAATACAGAAAAGTGTATTGTTTTAATAGTGGCTCAAGGTTTTTACCTCCTGATGAAATGGCCTTTCCCACTATTTTTGGTTTTTTTCCATATCTTATTTTTATATTTTTTAATTTTTTTGTTTTTGTATTCGTTATATATATATATATATATATATATAATATATATATATATATATATATATATATATAATATATATATATATATATATATATTATATATATATATATATATATATATATATATATATATATATATATATATATATATATTATATATATATATATATATATATATATATTAATATATATATATATATATATATATAATATATATATATTATATATATAATAATATAATATATATATATATTAATATAATATATATACTATATTGGTAACATTATATTAATTAGGAAAGTAGAATAAATCACTTTACCTTTATTTTTTTGATAGTAATTTGAATATTTTTTAAAAATTATAACTTTATATATAGATTTTAATTTTTAATAAATAATTTTACATAAAATATTCGAACCAATTTCAAAAAGTGGGATTATAGAGACCAGTAAGTCAGCTACATTTAGCATATAAAAAACCCTTTTGCAAAAATAGTCAATACAGATGGAGAAATATGGCTTAGAAAATAATCTTTTCCCCAATTGGTTTAACACAGAGGCACTTTGGCTCTGAGACCCGCGGTCGATCGGGCTCATTCGCCCCCAGGTGAGTTGTGGGTTGCCGGGACAGGTTTCCGGGGTGTCGTAAAGGCTAGACCGGGCCCCAATAATTTTATTGTTTAAAAGTTAAGAAAATATTTCTCATTTATAAAATCGATTTAATTCTTGGTAGCAAATAACGAAGCTGATATCTTTCAATAATTAGTTTAATTGTTTTATTTGAATAATGAATTTAATATTTTACTAAGAAACTGAATGTATTAATACTAACATGCATTTTACCTTGCAGCAGAAATTTAATTTTGAATTTCCCGTGTGGATTTTATATTAAGTGTGAACGCAAAACTTGCCGGTCTTGTCGAAAAAATTAATGACGTAGTATAAATATGGACATTTAAAGTGTCATTCAATTGAGGGATGTACCAAAGTTTAAACTTGTTTTTACAGCATGTGTTTTTTAATTTAATTTTAACATTTTGTTATAAGTAGTAATTAAAAAGTATATTCGTAATTATTTCTTTGTAAAGGTACTTACTAAAAGTAATATACTTCTCCAAGACTTGAATGTTATGACATTTATAAAACAAATTAATTTAAAAGTAAACTAACATTTAATAGTTTTATTAATGTTCAATAGCTTTGGGGGAAAAATGTCATTCCACTAAAAATTGTATAAATTAAAAAAGTGCATGCCGTTATATAGTTTAATTAAAATAATAAGCAAGTAATACAATAAATCTCTCTATATCAAAACGACATTGCATTGTCAGAACAGAAATATATCAAAATAATATCATATGATATCGTGAACCAATTGACAAGATAGGAATTAATGCATGACACCATCGACCTTCCTATGGTATATCTTTATTTCACCATATGCCATAAAAATATAGACATAGCCTAAAAATTTATGGATTTCAAAATAAAATGCATGCTGTTATATTGCTTCTTTAAAATAATAAGAAAACAATATAATTAATTTCTCTATACCAAAACTACGTTGCAACAGCAATATGTCAAAATGATATAGCATACGATATCTTCCATATATATTATTTTATCTCTTACCTATACAACAGATAGGCGAAGGTCACACCCAGAATAGGAAGCCAGTTGTTTGAGGATGACAGATCCAAGCCAAACATAGCTGTCTTTTTCTACAACCTTTCTAACGTCAAAACAACTCAAACACGAGACTTGTTTTGGATGTGCGCAGTTTTGATCCGAGCACACGCGCTGGACATTTTCGACCGATTGCGTCATATCCTCTTTCTGCGTGGGTTGGATGAAGTGACGTCATGTGTTTGATGTTGTTGGCGGAAGAGGTTCCGTTTCGCTAATCAATTTTCCGGTGTTGTTCGTGAAAGGCATTTATAATATAGTTGTTTTTGCATAAGGTTCCATCCTTGCGATTACTAATTGTTCTGAAAATTGGAAAGGTTGACGCAGTCTGAATAATTGTTGTCCGTGACATGCGTAGGGGGCAGTGATAGGAGTGGGGAAAAAATTGTGGGGTATGTTCATATTTCGGATGTAAGCGCCCCCCCCCCCTCCCCCCAGTTTGATATGTACTAACTTATTGTGTTATTTTGTCTTGTCCTATGTTATGTTAAAAGATATCAAAAGAAAGAAATATATAAATTTATATAAAGTGAAGGTTGGATCACTTCGTTGCATTAAGAGGGACTGTCAGTCCATAGAGCTAATGCATTAGTTTTAAAATCACAACTTTTGCAAAAGAATTACTTTAACATGTTATCCCATTTTCACCAGGTATGGGAATCATCATTACATGAATTTAAAACGAAATTGAATAGAAAATATTATTCGGTTATTTAATTATTAATTGATAAAGTTTTAAAATAGTATCGCCATCTGCTGTATATTTTGGCATTTAAAAACTTCAAAAATATATAATTAAATAACTATATAACATTTTCGTTTCAAATTTGTTTCATTTCGATGTTATGTTGATTCCCATACCTGGGGGAAAAGTGCTAACATGGCAAGGTATTACTTCTGCAGAAGTTGTGATTCCAAAATTAATGCATTAGCTCTATGGGACTGACAATCCCTCTTAAAGTTGTTGCATAAGCAAGCTGCAATGGATAGTTCGGATAAATGAGAACAACTAAAACTTAAAAAAAGGTTAACATTGCCCTTGTTTTCCTTTGATGAAAGTGGGGAAAAAACGGTTGCGCAAACAAAAGGAGGGGTGACGAATTTCAATGTTATTAGAATTGAGGGGGATGCATGACAATTTTTTTTAATAAATGAGGAATGCGTCATCCCACGCCTACCCACACTTCTAGCACTGGTAGCCGGTCAGAAAAATGCGTAATGTCCGCAGTGGGCGGGGTTTCGTTGGTGCATATAGTCCAGTAACCAGGTCGTGAAAAAGGGGCGTTTCAGGAAAAAAAATACAGGAATTGTTTCTCAACGGTTTGATAAGTTTTCGAGGGTGCTGGATCCGAATATCTACTTTGTGAACAAATTCGGGCATGGGAACATTAAAAAAAATCGAAAAAAATCCCCAAATTTTACCCCTTTTTTTTGTGTTTTCCTTCTTGCAGGAAATGTATTGATTTCTCAACAAAAACGTCAATACAAAAGTTAAAGTACTCGAAACAAGCTAAATAAAAGTCAATCGCACTATTTATGTCAGACTAATAGTTTAGTTGCTACAGCACGCTGAAAATCAGGAAAATTCCGCCCGAATGTGGAAAGTCCAAAATTTTCACTTGCAGTTCGAAAAATAGTATAGTCGAAATAGAGTTAAGGGTGAAATTAATTAAGCCAGAAACTATTTTTGTTACAATTGGTAGGAAACATGCTTCTAATTAACATACTAAAATTTGCAACCCGAAATGTCCCGCAAAATAAGTTTATTGGCTGCCATCTTGAAAAAAACGTCAATTTTTTTAAAAAATAACAAGAAACCATAATAAGTCGAGTTTGATATCAATTTAAAGGAAATGTTATGTTGACAAAGAATATACTATTGGTTTTTTAAAACTTATATATTTACAAAGATGATTTTGGAAAAAAAACGATGAAAAAATGGCCGAAATTTTTCACTGCACGCGACGGAACCACCCCTTGTAATTATTGAGATGTCCAACAAAAGTTTGCTGCTTTGTGACTCAAAGCCACGTTTCAATGGATAACAAACATGGAATCCCCAATAATAAGCAATATTGAACAAACCCTCATGAAATGTACTAAAAGAATGGAGAAGGAATTATGACTGAAAGTCAACATGGAACCTGGATCATTCGAAATGCAGTGAAATAACTTTTGCAATGAGTTTGCTGACCAGTGTTTCCCGTTGACCTAACTCATGCAAGAATGACGAAATATTTTGTAGGTCTAAACAAGGTAATGCAATTCTTTATAGACTACAGTCCATTTACTGATATTTCAAGTGCTTTGTGGAATTCTCTTAATTGAATAACATATAGTGCAGACAAGGCTAACGTGGCATGTTCGGGAGAGATATTCAAAATAAACTAACATATCTTTTAAGATGGAACTTTATTAATAACTGACTAAGCAGTTACAAAGAAAATAGCGCAATAAAGGCAAGTAACTGTAGTAGTTGATGATACCGATATTTTAATGCTACCTACTACACCTTTCTTCTAGAATACTTATTACATGCAATTCGCCACAAAATATTATAAAAATCAGGATATTCAAGCTTTTTAAATCTTCCTCCCGTATTATAATACGGGAGGAAGATTTTAAAACCTGCCCTCGTCTAGCTCTTATGCGACGATTATGCAATCTAAAAAAAACCCTTTAGTTTTTGTCAACGCATTAACTTTTCACCAGCAATAACTAGTCCTTTTTTCAATATTTTCATCCTAACTGCATGGTTCAGTTTTCAATATAGTTCCACATCTAAAAGATATGTTAGCTTAGTTTGATGTCTTTCAATCATGTCACTTGTCTGCACTATATCTGTTATTCCATTAACAGAATTCCACAAAGCACTTGAAAAATCAGTAAATAGACTGTGGTCTATAAAATAATTGCATTATCTTATTTAGACCTACAAAATCTTTCGTCATTCTTGCATGAGTTAGGTCAACGGAAAACACTGGTCAGCAAACTCATTGCATAAGTTATTTCAATGCATTTCGAATGATCCAGGTTCCTTGTTTGACTTTCAGTTATTCCTTCTCCATTCTTTTAGTACATTTCATGAGGGTTTGTTCAATATTGCTTATTATAAGGAACTCCATGTTTATTATTCATTGAAGCATGGCTTTGAGTCACAAAGCAGCAAACTTTTGTTGACATCTCAATAATTACAAGGAGTGGTTCCGTCGCGTGCAGTGAAAAATTACGGCCATTTTTTCATCGTTTCCTTCCAAAATCATCTTTGTAAATATATAAGTTTTAAAAAACCAATAGTATATTCTTTGTCAACATAACATTTCCTTTAATTTGATATCAAACTCGACTTATTATGGTTTCTTGTTATTTTAAAAAAATTTAGCGTTTTTTAAAGATGGCGGCCTATAAACGTATTTTGCTCGACATTTCGGGTTGCAATTTTTAGTATGTTCATTCGAAGCATGTTTCCTACCATTTGCAACAAGAATAGTTTGTGTTCTAATTAATTTCACCCTTAACTCTATTTCGACTATACTATTTTTCGAGCTGCAAGTGAAAATTTTGGACTTTCCACATTCGGGCGGAATTTGCCTGATTTTCAGCGCGCTGTAGCAACTAAACTATTAGTCTGACATAAATAGTGTGATTGACTTTTATTTAGCTTGTTTCGAGTACTTTAACTTTTGTATTGACGTTTTTGTTGAGAAATCAATACATTTCCTGCAAGAAGGAAAACACCAAAAAAAAAAGTGGTAAAATTTTGGGATTTTTTTTATTTAATGTTTCAATCCCCGAATTTGTTCACAAAGTTGATTCGAGTGCTTGTTTCGAGTACTTTAACTTTTGTATTGACGTTTTCGTTGAGAAATCAATACTTTTCCTGCTAGAAGGAAAAACCCCAAAAAAGGGGTACATTTTTTTGATTTTTTCTATTTTTTTTAATGTTCCCATGCCCGAATTTGTTCACAAAGTTGATATTCGGATTCAGCACCCTCGAAAACATATAAAACCGTTGAGAAAACAATTCCTGTATTTTTTTCTTGAAAAAACTACCTGGTTACTGGACTAATAGCATAAATCGAGAGAGAGAAAAAATCAGAAAGAATTTATTTTCATTTCGCAATTCTGTTGCCACTCGCGAAATGAAACATACTAACTATATATAGAAAACCCATTCACACCAAGTTTCCTTTACGGCTAAAACAGGAGAATGCATTTAATCCATTTAGAAATTTTGTACTAGTAGAAAGTTTGGAGAAGGGCAATGGGCGAAACACATATTTAAAAGCATTTTATTGATGACAGGTAATTTACATAGTATTTACAATTTCGTGATTATAAGTCCAATCAGTGTATTATTTGTCTAGATGATAAAACAATTGTCGCTTTCATTTTAACAGAGGAGAATCGGTCCTGGATTCCATTTCAAGAATGATGCCCTTGGGTTGCAGAATTCCCATGCCATAGGCAAAATCCAAAGGAACCTGAAAGAAAAGATATTATAGTTCAAACTAAAACAAAGATCGTTGCTCGGAAATGAAAATTAAAGCACTTATATAAAAATATTAAAAAAAAAATTGGAGCAAGATTGCACCGAAATCGTGAAACTTTTTGGCTGCCACCACTGTTTGGAGCGTGAATTTACCAATTTTGTGGTATAACCAAAACTTTTATGCATTGTAGAAATGTTAAAGTCACGCTCCAAATAGTGGTGAAAGCAAGAAAGTTTCTGGATTCCTGTGCAATATTACTATGTGTATATAATGTAAAATAATTATGTCTTTTTTAATAAGAAATAAAACTTTTAGCGAACTAAAAGATTCGCATAATTCACAGAGAAACATCGATTGCGCAATCCCCGTACAACGCAATACAAATCACGCGATTGTGTGAGGAAGCCGCTTTTCGCCGTTTTCGCAATGCATCACGGGACACTGGTTGGCAAAAAACTGCTTTTGTCGAAGAGTTACATGCAATAAAAATTGCATTTTTAAAATGTTTCTTTTATGAATAAATACCTCATATCTACCAGAATATCAAAGCATATCCAGTGATAAACTTATGCTAGCAAAACTGGCAAAAAGTTTTAACTAGTAAATATTTAATATATATTTTTTATTAGTCGAATTTATCTCATGGTGCCATCTGGTGGCTTATGGCACGCCATAGGGAGCGGGATATTTTGGCTTGCGAACTGCCTTATGGGATACTGTACTGGTGGAAAAGTGGATTCATCTTTTCCCCTAGGGGCAGATCTGCTACTCTTTCTATATCTATGCAAAATTGCAAACCATCATAACATATAAAAGTAATGGTTACAAACCATCCTATTTCGATAGCCATGCCATACCTTGGTTTCTGGACATGTCTTGATGGTGAAGTTGGCTATGACGTGTGCCAAGCACACTTTGACTTCCATGAGGGCGAACCTCATGGCCACGCAGTTCCTGGGTCCGGCACCGAAGGGCAGATAGACGTACGGGTGACGCTTGGCTCTTTCTTCAGGGTTGAATCTAAAATAAATAAAATGTATATATTGCGAAACTGTAACGATAGGGCTATAGTCTAACTCTAATGATATAATTAAAATAAGTATTCTTTAGGTTAAAATTCTATTTAAACTTTTTAATCAGTCTTATTTAAAAGATAACCATAGATTTAACAGAAACGGTAATTCAATTTAAGTGGTGCTAAATAGGTATTTTGCGTCTGGTCATAAAGCATAAAATATCTTTAATAAACTTTTTATGCTGAAAACTCTTGAAATCATTCAGTCGAAACAAATTTTTTACTAATATATATTACTAATAATTTTTTACTTAAAATAGCTAGAGGTAAAGTTACTGTACTTGATTTCGAAGAAATGTCCTTCTGGACTTGCAAAATATTAATAATAATAATTCGGAGAAAAATTCATTACAATGCAAAAGTTTTTCTAAAAATTTGGGATTTGGTTGATACATAGCTGCAAAAAATTACAAGCTAAATGCTCATAATTAAAAAACTAAATTTATTTCGTGTGGAAGTTAATCTGCGTAAATCTGCGTAAACAAAGTTCTATTAACTTGCTTCTGATACAATTAAATGTACACTGTTAAAAATGTTGTGCTTGGTTTCACCATGATATTGGTTCCTAGTAGCTGCAACGGCTGAATGGTGAAACGTTCCACCATATGTTTGGTATTCGGTTGAACCATTTCTCAGGTTTTTGTTTCCAAATCCAGAAAAATGGTTCAAACAAACACCGAAAAAAAAAGGTGAAACATTTCACCACTCAGCCGTTGCAGCTACTAGGAACCAATATCATGGTGAAACCAACCAATATCATGGTTAAACCTAGCACCAAATTTTTAACAGTGTAGACATCCATTAAATAAATGAGCTTCATGGAGACAAAACTGAGAGTACCATTCCTATTTCTCTTCTAAACAACTTAAGCTTTGGTTTCCTAAGTGGCGTCATCGTAGCGTCAATCACGATCAACACTCACTGCTTCGGAAAAATTACTGCAGATTTCTGCCGCGAATGGGCGGGTAAACTGTATTAGCCACATTTGTTTCCCAACCTTTTTGCACCTGCGTGCCCCTTGACTTTTTGAGAAATTTTGGCGTACCACCAGACGTAATTATTTTATTAAACGTATAATATTTACTCTTCTAAGAGTGTTCAAAGGTTTTTGAATTAAATTCCTGAAAAAACTTCAGATTTAATGGTTATATATTTGTTTATTTATAGCATGCTTATAATAAAGGACAAATAAAACAATTAAAATGGTATTAATTTACAGTTTTATTTATTACCTATAGGTCTAAAAACATACAAATAAAAAAAATAGCACAAACGCAGCAAAAAATTAATCATCATACAAAATATACTTTTGTAGTCTTTAGTGTGAAACTTGTTGTAAGAGTACAGAAATTCCACTCTCACACAAAAAACAACAACAAAAAAGCAACAAAAATAGCAGAGCTTGCCGGGGGATCAAAGGGTACTAGGTTTTATATCCGACCCAGAAGTTAAAGATTTTGTCTTTAAAATAATGTTAATGTTCAAAATAATGAGTAATATGTCTGCGTGCTCACTGCTCATGCGTATTACAGAAGTTATTTATAGCATCATGTTGCTCACATCCCTCACGCCTACACTGTTAAAAATTTTGTGCTTGGTTTCACCATGATATTGGTTCCTAGTAGCTGCAACGGATGAATGGTGAAACGTTCCACCATATTTTTGGTATTCCGTTGAACCATTTCTCAGGTTTTCGTTTCCAAATCCAGAAAAATGGTTCAACCAAACACCGGAAAAAAGGTGAAACATTTCACCACTCAGCCGTTGCAGCTACTAGGAACCAATATCATGGTGAAACCAACCAATATCATGGTGAAACCTAGCACCAAATTTTTAACAGTGTACCACTTGAAATTCTCTCGCGTACCACCAGTGGTACGCGTACCACCGGTTGGGAACCCTTGTGCCACAACAATGAATTGGACTATTTTTGCTCTGGAAAGATTAGTCTTTTTCAGTATGTTATCTTATAGGTTACAGTAATTGAGTCCTTGCAACAATGGTCCAGGTCCAGGGCCGGATTTAGAGTTTATGCGCCCCTGGGCCCGTGGTTTTTTGTCGCCCCGTCTTCACACCATCGTAAAGAAGGGAGAAATTTGACCTCAGAAAGGTCTTTGTGAAGATAATTTGTATGTTATTCTAATTCATCGTGAAGTAAAATTAATTAAAATAAATAAAAAATTAAATAAATAACGCGCTGTAGATACACACTGACAGCCAAGCGAAAGATTCGCCCGTCCAGCGTCACCTATTCGAGGAAGGCGAATGGGACTTTCATTCGTGGAGAGCATGTAAATGTAGACATGTATTGTAGTCTATAACATTTTATGGAAATTTTCTGACAAAAAAAATGCGGAATAATTTTGCGCCCCTCATCATTGTGCGCCCCTAGGCCCGGGCCTATAGGGCCTATTGGTAAATCCAGCCCCGGCCAAGTCATTTGGCTAGTTACTGCAGTTTACCTGTACACGGCAGATTTATGTGCATACTGTTTCTGTGATGCATGTGAGTGTTACTGTCGAAAACGCTTTAGGAAACCTTAGCTTTATTTGTGAAGAGATATTGCTTACCTTTCGGGATCAAATTTATCTGGATTCGGGAAATATTTCGGATCCCTGTGGATAGCGTAGATTGGCATGCTGACCACCACACCTTTCGGGAGAGAGATTCCGTGTGTCGTCCGAAAAAGTTTGTTCGTAGGGTAGCGTATCAAACTGTGTTCTTTCGGTTCCTAAAACCCAATGCTGGAAATGTACCCATTCATTAAAAAATACGATTTTCGCTTGTGTATTATTTTAATGATTTAATATTTCTTCAATCTTAGATTAAATTTTATTTTGGAATTTTACAAATCGAAAGCATTTTGTCATATCACTTTCCGCACAGTGCGTAGCGAGAAAGGAGCTACGCAAAATGACAAAGTTTTTAAAAAAAAACTTCGGAGAGGTTTATTTTAAAAGAGTGCCATATTAAAATAACGATTTATTATGTGAAATATTCAACTAAACATTAAAACAAGTAAATCACTCCTATAGGGAATGATTTTGGCAACGGAAAAGGAGTGAAAAATAACTCGACTGAGTAAAACGCTCGTTTAAGAGTTAGGAGTAATTGTTTTCTTTTATTTATTTTACCTATCGCAAAAGAGTGAAATCCATCCTATAGGGAAGCATTTTCGGCAAGGAAAGGAGTGGAAATTAACTCTGACTGAGTTAAAACCGCTCGTTTTAAGATGTAGGAGTAGATGTTTGTCTTTATTCTTTTACCCACTCCGCAAAAACGAGTGAATCACTCTATAGGGAATGCATTTTTTCACGGAAAGGAGTGGAAATTAACTTGACTGAGTTAAAACCGCTCGTTTTAAATGTGTAGGACTGATTTTTTCTTTTATTTCTAATTTACCCACTCCAAAACAAGGTGAAATCCACTCCTATAGGGGAAGTGCATTTTCGGCACGGAAAGAGGAAAGTGGAAATTAACTCTGACTGAGTTCATGAAAACTCGACTGTGTCTTAAGAGTGTAGAGTGTGCGTTCTCTAACTCTCCAATAAAAAATAAGTAAGAACAAAAAATTGGGGTTTTTTTTGTAAAGGTCGTTTTTCGCTTCAGAATAGTATAAATTCTACTTTTTGTAACTTACTAATATTTTTATTATAATTAATAACTTGGTTTCAATAATTTCCAATACCTTATAAGAGGTGGATACATCCTGAGAGTTTCTGAAATGACGTTGTCTAAATACTTCATCTTCTGAATGCCTTCGTTCGTCAGTTCTCCCTACAAAAATAGCGCTCATTATAATTGGACATGCTTAAACGCTTGTGAACAGTGACAGTTATTATTAGAAAAATGATTTGTTAGTATAATAAAGTGGATATGCGATACACCATAAGATATTAATGCAAACTTGAAACGAGTTTTCAACACGGCCAACTTCAATAACAAGGCCAGAGAAGCTCTCTCAAACATGAGCGTAGACGGAAATTTTGACGTCATTATTCCCAGTGCCGAAGATCGAGAAACTAGTTCGGACGCATTCGGAACCCTAAAATTGTGGTCAGCCGTGAACGAGTGGTTCCGAACAGGTTTCGGACAGGTTGTCTTCGTTTTCGGAACAACGTCACTCGGAATTATGACGTCAAAATTTCCATCCCCGAGCTTGTTTGGGAAAGCTTCTTCGGCCTTACACTCTTAAAATAAACGAGCGTTTAACTCAGTCTGATTATTTCACTCTTTCCGTGCGAAAATGCACTTACGCTATAGGAGTAATTTCACTTTTTTAGAGTGGGTAAAAGAAATAAAAGAAAACAATCTGCGTCCTACACTCTTAAAACGAGCGGTTTTAACTCAGTCTGAGTTAATTTCCACTCCTTTTCCGGTGCCGAAATTAGCACTAGGAAGTTGAATTCACTCTTTTGTTTTAAGAGTGTAGTAGTTGAGTAGGCCGTGGTTTCCAAATTTACTTTTATTTATTAAGCACAACACTGCCACACGTTAGAGTAATGCCAAAATTTAATATTTTTTTTACCCAACTAGTTATTTCTGCAATGAAGGAAATCAAACAATGCTAAAAATTTATAATTTAGTTTTTTTTCTATGTTTTGACATTTAACAAGTAACTCTAGTCAATACAAAATTTTGTCTTTAGGTGTTGCTGCAAACAGCATCCTTGAGTAGCGTATATTCACTTTACGGTATTATAGAAAATAATTTTTAATGTGTGTGGCAGCCGTAGTTCCATAGGTAATAGTTCTGCATAAATAATTGGTTTTCTATAATTATAATTTCTGATAATTGGAATGTATGTTTCACAGATAATCTGTTGTGCACAAATGTTTTCTGTAGGACAGGGTTACGAGGAAATTCTGTTAGCATATTTTTTGCTGCCAGAAATGTTCCGAATATTTCGAGGTTTTTTTTACAGGTACTTACAAATTAATATTTTTGGTTTCTGAAAGTTTCAACATTTTAATTTAAACTGCAGTTTGCTTTAAACTGACGATGATGAAATATAAGAAGAGAACCGTAGGTCCTAATCGGTTTATTTGATAGTTTTACTACTTCTATCTTTTTGATAGCAAAACTTTTAGTAGGGGATGGATTCGAAATATTATCCAAATTGTTCCTACACGATTGTGCAAGAATATATAAGTATAAAAATATACAGTGTAATTGCTCTACGGGCAAGTGCAATCTGTAGTTAGAATACATCTCTAGGGACTCGCACGTTGTTTCACAAAGGGCCTCTTAACGATCAACTCATTAACAACGGTTGTCAAGAAACTTTGCCACGTGAAAATGAGCTTTCTGCTTGAGTTCACCTAAATGAACAAAATATTGGATAAGTGAAGACGGTAACTCTGAAAAAGTTATTGTCGGACAAATTAGTTTAAAGTTACACTAAAAACCAATTTCAAAAACTTAAAAAGAAAACTTTATTTTTCGGAAATGAAGGTGTTAATGGTATTAATGGTGATGAAGGTGGTGAAGGTGTTAATGGTATTAATGGTGATGAAGGTGGTGAAGGTGTTAATAGTATTAAAAAAAGTCTTTGTTAATGGGTTAAGGGCGACCCTGGTATATCTCACGTCAGCTTCCTTGATGGCTTGGTCCACTTCCTCCCTGGCCTTTCCCTGCACCTCAGGATTGACAGCCAAAAAGTACGTGGCGAAGGACAGAGTGGAGGCAGTCGTGTCGTAGCCGCCTATGAAAAAGATCACGCACTGGGACACGAGTTCGTTCATAGACAATTCTGAAAACAAAGAGAAAAATGATTAATGAGTTTGTGGCGGTTCACCACACGAGCAACCACATCAACCATCAGATGGCGCTGATTTAGCACCCAAAATGTGATGGCGCTGATTTACCACTGCGTTCCTACCACTACCAGTATTCTAGATAACAACGAAAATAGTAGTATAAAGCCGAAGTAACTCATATCCACCTTGGGGATCCTTTTGGTGGACAATGGGTTACTGAGGCAGCTACAGGTTCATAACAGTGTAGGTAAATAACTAGTGGAGTACTCGTACTAGTAGTAAAAGAAAACAGTGTGGTAAATATGACATCGAAGATTAAATGTGTTAGCGTGCATTTCCACACTGCAAAAAGCCTACGAAAAGATCAGGAAACTTTTTTTACGGAAATTTCTTATACTTTTAAGGGAATTTCCGTATTTTAGACGGTTTAAAATCACATTAGCTTACATTACGGTATTTAATTTTTTTCTTAAAATCGTTTACACATTTGAAGCGTTTTTTCTACGACAGGATATCAATGACGTCTTTTTAGGGATAAGTTAACGCCAACATGATTACTTCTTTTAGCTTCAATCCGTCAATAGATTTTTTGGCTTGGTTGGTATGTGGTATGGCTCTTCGCTCGTAACTCAATATTTGCAAGTTCGAGTCGTGAATAACATGAAATCTTTTCTCTATGTTAAAAATTACTAATATTCAATAGGAAAAAAAGCCGTATTGTAAAAGTTCAAATTGGCTTAACATCGGCACTGTCGATAGCAGGGCCGGATTTCTAAATAGGCTAAGTAGGCTGTAGCCTAGAGCGGCAAATTTCACGTCAGTTTTCAGAAAATTAAAATATCTGATTTTCTATTTATATATTTTCTAATTACATTGTATTTCAAATAAACATATTTTCCCTCTTTAATATTAGTTGTGATAATTTTAAACAGCACATACCACCCTACAGCTATATCTTTTCCCGAAGTGGGAGATACTGTGTCAGGGGCGGCAAATTGATCGTAGCCTACAGGCAGCATATCTTTAAATCCGGTTCTGGTCGATAGCATGTATAAGTACGGCAAAACACACTTGATCAAATGTTTTAAAAAAGGGACTTACTTTTTGACGTGACCGATTTGAGTATGTGCGGGTTGATGTCTTCCTGCACCCCGTAGTTGGAGGCGATGTCTCCTCCCTTCTCTTCGGCGCACGGCTCTTCAACCACTTCTTTGGCGGTGTCCATCAACAGTTGCAGAAAATCGTTCCTCGTCTGCAATTTCATTAAAACGAAACATAAATATCTTTTTGTTTTAATAACAAAACTTGCATCGTCTTTTTTTTTTTTTGCTAATAGGCTTGCTTTTTTGGCTGTTTAGGAATTTCCCAGGAATTGAAAGCGATTTTGTTGTGGCACCATTTGTTGTTAAGATGATTGTAGATAAGAGACCTTGTGATATAACAAAGCATTACTTTCACAGAAGTTAGGATTTTAAAATTCATACTTTAGTTCTATGGGATTGACCATTCCTCTTAAGGTTATTTTATATAATTTACTTTTAAGAAGCTTTGCATAAGTTGATTTTTTATAGCTTTTTTTCCAATTCTTCCAAACAATTTTAGCTTCTTCTAAACTTCATTTTTCTTCTATACCTGGTTCTACTAAATACTGTGTACGGTTCCTCGTCTGCAATTTCAATTAAAAAATCCAAATTACCTTTTAGTTTTGACTTTAACATTGTCTTTAACATGTTCGTTAAGGAAGTTTGTATTATGCGATTCGGAACTGTATCACGAGGAATAAAAGCAAGGCGACATGGTCTGCAGCTTATTTATCGTATCTGTGCAAGTGTAAGTAATTTACACTATTACTCTTTTTGGTGCCATAGAAGAGGGAGGATGTTGGCGAACTAGATACAAATTTGAACTTTATTGGCTCCATGTAAGCAACCTCAGATCATCCAAATCAACAGACTCTCGGCCTTATCTTTAGACGCCTTGAAGATAACCCCGTAAGAATTGCCACCTTTAAGAATCCTGAAGGGTCCCGCTCCAGAGGTAGACCCCCTACTCGATGGCTCAATGACACAGAAAAAAACTTCAAAGTCCTAAAACTTATGAACTGGAAAGGAGTCGCCATGGATACGGGGAGCTGGAGAAGGCATGCTGTTGAGACAGCCAATGCCTGCAAAGGGCTGAATATACAACATTTTCTTTGATATTTTACTTATGAGGCTGGTTTTACAACGGTTCAGGAATTTTGCAGAATTGCTAAATTCTCTGGAATTGAAAGAAATTTGGGTGAGGCACCATACAGACAGCTCTCTGTGCCAAAAGAAAAAAATACCATATGATTATTTAATTATTAAGTTTTTTTCAAAATGTCATTAAAATTATGGCAGGTGGCAACACTAATTTTAAACTTTATCAATTAAATAATTAAATGATATTTTCCCAGCAAACTTGTTTTATTTTGTGCTGTTACTATTTTCATTCCTGGTGTAAAAATGTTTAAAACTCATCAATATTTTAATAGGAGTTAGTAATTTGAAATTAATGCATTATGTCATTAGATCTTTGGGACTATCCCTCTTAATATATGGCATGCATATTATTTTCCCATATAAAAAACTGCCTTCTCAGATGTGATTTCAGTGTTTTGAAGTAAGCGGCGTTAATTCCCTTCTTCATCCCTTGGTATAAATTTATAGATACTGCCAATACATGCCTCGGCCTCTTCGATGTACTATGTATTTGTTGTTTGAATTTTTTACCGTGTTAAATAAAAAAAAAGAAACTTCAACGTTTTTACACATTGTTCACAGTATGCGTTTTAAGAGGCATCTCCATTGTCCAGATTAGGCATTGCAGAGTTGGCCCAGTTAATAAGCTGTTAAACAAAGTAAATAACTTATTCAATTCAAAGAAGTTGGCAATAGGAAATAAACAGCAACCAAATGAATAATGTTCCAGATTTTACGATCATGCAGATAAAAATCTGACACCAAATGGATTTTTGGTGTTTCGGCCATCAGTTTACTCGTGGCCTTTCAACACAGTTTTAAGGGGATGCTCTAGTCCCACAGAGCCAATGCATTAGTTTGAATATCCTTTTTACTTCTTCCAAAGAATTGCTATGCTTTGCAAGCAATATTTTTTTTGCCAAGTATGAGAATCGTCCTAGCAATAAGATGAAACAAATTTAAAAGTATGAAACATCATCCGATTATTTATACATTTATAAAGTTTTAAAGTGGTGTAACCTTCTGTAGAATATATTTTGGATGTTTTAAAACTTCAAAAGTTAATAAAAATTAAATGAAAGTATGATAATTTCTCTTCAAATTGGCTTACTTTTGTTGTTAAAACGATTTTTAGACTTGGTGATAAAGGGCTAACATAAATAAGCAATACTTTCTCAGAAATTAGGAATGTAAAATTTATGTTTTAGTTCTATGGAACTGACCATACCTCTTAACGTTATATTGTATAATCTTAATTTTTACAAGCTTAACGTAATTTGATTTTTATGTTGTTTTTCCGGTTCTTCTATATAATTCTACCTTCTTCTAAACTTCTTTTTTCTTCTAAATCTGGTCTACTAAATACTGATTAAAGCCACCATTCGCATTTAGACACTAGGCACATATTTATTTATCGGATGGTTTTAGTAAACACGCTCACATTTCATAGCCAATCAACTTCCCGAAAGTTCCGTTTCTGGTGCCAAGCGTCCACCAGTGAATGTGAATGGTGTCTTTAAATCACAATTAAAAAATGTTTCAAAACTGTTCACCTGTCCTGTTCTTTTTCTTTCCTCCATGATTTCAATAGTAATTTGCTTGAAGAATTCCATGACTTCTCCAGGAAAGAAGTCGATTTTGAAAATTTTTGTTAAGAAGGGGAACATAACTGAAATTATAAAATATTTATTTTATTTTTTTGTTACAAGACGTTAATTTACAAAGTAAAGAAGTTTCTAAGATACATTTTCGGCTCTTAACGAAAACGGTGTTCTTAACTTTGATCCGTGTAGTAATACTAATTATTATTACTATAATGTTGGATTTTTTTCCCTTTGAGACACTGTTTAAAATTACGAAACATTTGTGGAAGCATTAAAGCTTTGAAAGGAAGGTCAAATTAGGCAGCATTGAAATGATGAAGTTTTCTGTCCGTCTATCTATCTGTCCATACCCTCAGTTCAAATTCCATTCTAACAGTTTTTTAAAGTTTTTTTAAAAGGTAAGGACATCATGTAACATAATTTTATATCCTTTTCCACTTGTTAAAAAAAAACAAAGTTAGGCTTGTTAAAAAACTTGTTTCCAAAATTACTAGAAAAATATGGCTTCATTACCTTGATGTTTGGTAGCGCATTTGGTTTTATCACTTTATGTAGTGGTTTACTACCATATGTAGTGGTTTTATTACATATATAGTGGCTTTATTACCGTATGTAGTGGTTTCATTACCGTATATAGTGGTATTTTTTCCCCGTTTTAACGTCAGTAGGCTCGTCAATCCATATGTCGGTATGTCCGTAAACTGCTTCAAATTCCAGACTAAATGCCTGATTTCCAAAGTTATTTATTTGTTTAAAATTGTGTGACATCAGAGACCTTATCTGATATTTTTCTCTTCTACTAAAAAAAGTAGTTTTGTTACAAAAATTGCCACTTAGAACCACTGACAAACAAAATTCATGCATCACCGAGAATTAGGCGTTTTTATCTAAAAGATTTGAAAAGGATACATTATATTAAATTATTTTTTAAATATAACCCTCTATAATCACAACTAAATTTGAATCGTACTCACACAAAACGATGAGTCTCCAATTAATTTTCTGGTTGAACACTCTGCTTGCATTTTGGACAAAGCGGTTATCCGGGTCGTTGTGCGAGTCTATTTTTGTGGAGAAAGCAGAACTTGCAATAACATCCATGGTGTAAGTTCCATATAATCTAGAAAACGTACAAGTAATTACATATTGATATATACTATATATATATATTATATATATATTATATATATATATATATATATATATATATATATATATATATATATATATATATATATATATATATATATATATATATATATATATATATATATATATATATATATATATATATTATATATATATATATATATATATATATATAATATATATATATATATATATATATATATATATATATATATATATATATATATATATATATATATATATAAATAAACAGTAATTGTCAATTACAATCGCTTTCATTTAAGATGAATACACCTAAATACTAGTATACGTAAAAAACGTTTAATAAATGCCAATTTGACTTCACTGTTAAAACTGAAGGTGACATTTGGCACGCCCAGGGATGAATGACGGTGTCCCGTCAGCGGGACTCCGAAGAGTGCCGTTCTGGCACCCCTAGGCAATTTACAAGCTCAAGATTCATCGACTTAAGGAAGCTTTGAGGTGCCAAATGGGTCCGCCTTTTCACCACGGGGTGAAAAGTGACCCCTATTTGTCACCTACAGTTTTAACAGTGTATTGTACTTGAATATCTTTCACAACTACAATTTGATCAATTCAATAAAAATGTACGATGTATGTTTCGTACGAATGTGCGTACGAAATGTTTGAATATAATAAGTACTTTATTAGAAAATATTATGTTACACATATTTCTTAAATATTAATGGGATTGCTATGTAAAATGTATCATAATTATTATCAAAATAATTATGAGTTATAATCTTGGAAAATACGAGCTATTTGGTTTTAAAGTGTTTATAAAAATGGTTCAATCATTATATGTACCTTTTAGCATCTATGTACTGTCCTTTTCCCGAAAGTTCTTTAAAATTTCTCACCACGGTATTAGAGCAGTCTTTCAGTATGCTCATCATCTGTAGAAATACAGAAATTCTGTTTAATCCATTTATACCCAGTAGCCTAAACATAGGACGATGTTTGTTTTTATAGGTTAAATTTTAGTCGAAATAAATAAAAGAAAAATGGAGAAGAAGGTCCTCGACAATTTATGAAGGAAGGATATTAAAATTTTTAAGTGAACGTTTTCATTCGGTAATAAAGGTGTTAGTGGCATTCACAAACGAGGCACAAAAGGAGTTATTCAATTCTATTGGCTTTTCATAGTTCAAGAGCCTGTATATAGAACTTTCACCCGGCATGAACAACCACATTAACATGGGGGGAAAAACAACATGTTGATATCTCTCTCTCTTTTTATTTCATTTTGAACACAGGGAGCTGCAAAGTTTTTACTGCATTACTTCTATTAATATTTTAGCTTATTTTTATCAATTGGAAGCGGATGGAAGTCATAGATAAAAAATAGCTTTGTTCTGATTTCTCTCGAAAATTCCTTTGCCGGTCGAAAGTGGAGAACCATGATCATGTATTGTAAATAATTGTTTATAGGTTTCTTTTGCCATTTGCTGATGGTAACAACGAGAAAGTTAGTTATCATTTAGACAAATTTCGTAAAGAGTATTCAACATACGTGATGTTGTGTACAACGTACGTATATACGCAGGCAATCATCCTAAAAATCCTAAGAAGTATGTAAACGTACGTGATGATATGTACAACGTACGTTATTGCATACATAACCTTCCAAAAAAAGCATATTTAACGTAAGTGTTGATGTGCAACTTCGTGTATCATTGCGTAATTAACGAACGGAATGACAAAGATGTTTAAACATACATGTTAATATATTTACAAGATAAGTAGTTATGAACACAACCATCCTTAAGATCGTATCCAGTCTACGTGATGATGCGTAAAACGTACGTAAACATCGTAAAGAGCGCATTCAACGTACGTGATGATGTGTGCAAGCGTACGTAAAGCGTATACAACCATCTTAAAGAGCGGATTTAACGTTATGATTATGATATAAAAAAGTACTTAACCATCTTTGGACCGTCGTACTTGATGATGTTTACAACGTAAGTAAGTAATTCTCATAAACAACCATCGTAAAGAGCGGATTCAAAGTACTTGACGAATTTGAACAACATTCAGAATGTGCATGTTTCATGTTTTGAGTGATAATTTAAATACTAAATAAACATACTATTTTTTTTTGAAGATCTATTGGTGAATCAATTTCTCGGGCAAACAGATCACCAATCGAAGGAAGGGAGGAATGAAGGATGGAAGTATATGCGTCAAATAAACGTAAGCAACGAACCATGGGCAATGACAACGTATTTAGTATTTTGACGAATATATTGAAAAGATTGTATTCAACATACGTGATGGTGTGTACAACGTACATACGCAAACAATCATCCTAGAAGCATGTTAAACGAACGTGATGATTCGTACAACGTACGTTATTACGTAAATAATCTTCCTAGAGAGCAGATATAACGTAAATGATAATGTGCAACATCGTGTATCATTACGAAAGTAACGAACGTAATGACTAAAATTTTTAAACATACGTGATAATATTTGCAAGATAAGTTATGTACACAACCATCCTTAAAATCGTATTCAATCTACGTCATGATGCATACAACTTACGTAAACATCGTAAAGAGCGTATTCAACATACGTGATGAAGTGTGCAAGTGTACGTAAAGCGTACACAACCATCTTAAACAGCGGATTTAACTTAGCCATCTTTATGAGCGCATCCAAACGTACTTGATGTTTACAACGTAAGTTATTTTCATCGTAAGATCGTAATCATCGTAAAGAGCGTATTCAAAGTACACGATTAATCTGAAAAACAATACGTAATGGCCATGTTTCAGGTTTTGAGTGGCAACTTAGAAGCTAAATAAAACAAAAAAAAATTTCACTAGGGATTTTTAAGCAGGAAGAAAGATTGAACATACTACTAATCGGAGCACCGATCAAAGGAGATCGGAAATCAAAGATGGAAATACGTCACCTAAAACAAGAACATTATGCAAGCAACGAACGTTGTGACAATAAACTTATTTCCACGTACCTTCTTGATCTTTCCAGTTGTGAAAGTGGGCGTGATGATGGACCTGATTCTTTTCCAGTCTTCGTCGCCTTTCATGACAGAGACCATCTTGTCAAAGATCTCATTCCCTGTTACAAATACCTAAGGCATACGGGACAAGAAATTTAATTAATTCGATATTTTAAAACAAATATTATAAATTAGACTTAAATGAAGAATATCCAATCTAAATGTCATCAAAGAAATCCTGCATAGTTGGCTGCGTGGTTGGAGCGCTGGACCTCAGAAACTCAAAAGAACACCATTTTCTTTGAATTCTAAAACCTGTCATCTATTCCATGATTACCTACAACATTGATATTCCTCTTTGGGTGTATTCTTCTTTTTACTTCGTTATTATAATAGAACTTCAATTATCTGAATAAATTTTGACCGGTTCCTATTCCAAAATAGTAAACTTAGGATAATCGTTTTTTTTAAGGGGTATATTTTATTTAGTTACTGTATGCATGCTGAAAATGGGAGATAAATAACTGTTTGTATAAAGAATTAGATTTACGGCAACATTTAGTTCAAGCTTATGGACGAATAAGGATGAGCGGACGTATCATTGTAATTCGTATACTTTCGGATAATTGAAGTTCTACGGTACTACATTTTAAAAGTAGTACAATTTACGAAACCTAAGTTGATAGTAAAAATATCAAATTCAAAATGAAATTAAGATACTAACTCTTCGAGAATTGAACGTTTGAAAATCCTTTACAAGTATATCTCGGATAAGATCCGGATCAGCGACGGATAGAAGCGGTCTGTTGAATTCCAAATAGCTGAAAAGAAAAACCGTTTATTAGACATTTTCTTTTTTAACATACATAAGTGTCATATTTACAATGTTGTAAATATTCGAAATTCCGTTCATGATGCTTGAAACATATCGCATTTTGTAGATCATGTTTAAAACATCGTAAATTTTGTAAATAAGGCTTTAAAGAAAACAGAATGTGTACCGTGTTTCAAATACTATACGTTATGCAATAACTTTCTAGATACTTTAAATTTTCTGGACTATATCCATGAATTTCTTAGTTAATTTAACAGCACAGTATTTTCTATTTCCTTGATGTTATCATCAAACAGAAAGCAATAAATTCGCCGAATAGTGTTTATACCAGCCTTTTGTATTTTCATTACCGCTTTAAGCCTTGGTTTCCTAGCAAAGCGGTATCAGAAAATCGCGCCCGCTATTAACCGTTGATGACGTTACATTGAACACTGAAAACCGTTTTTATTTTTTAAAACCTATTTGACGAAACTCATTTCATCAAATAGCAGAAGAAACAAATTTCAACTATTTGACAAAGGGTTTAATCGGATAGTTTTCATGATATTTCGTCCGTCATAATTGTACATTCATTTCCTAGAGTGTGCATGCAGAAACATGCAGTTTCTATATATGAAAAACCATTTAGCCTCGTTCATGTTGTGGTTCCATAGATTTCATCCATGATTTTTAAATTTGAATCTACAGACTTGTTTGGTTGCTTTTATCAGAACCATGGTTCGAAACCCCATGCTTGGAGAGTATAATTTTAAAATATTTATAATAAGAAATAAGGGGTTCGACTTACCCATACATCTTTCCATATTTTTCATACCTTTCTTGTTCGATGTCGTGTAGGTGCTGAAAAGAAGGTAAAGGCTTTATTTGATAATGCGTATTGTCTTAAAAATGTGTGAAATAGATAAAGTAAATTTTCATTTATATATTAATTAAGGGGATACGGTACCCAAAAATTGGTCAAAATATCGATTTTTCAGTTATTACTTCTTATTATTCACAATATCTTTCTGAACATTTACTGAAAGTTTCATAATGATATCTTCTGTAAAATGCTTATTACTTTTTTATTGTAGCTCACAATTTAAAATCCATACACAGTTCTCGAACAAATAGTTCTAAAAACAAACTATAAAAGTTTGGTGGAGTTATTCTTAAAATTGAAAGAAGAGTATAGCGTTACAATAACACATACACATAAATTTAATTAATTTCACGTCATTCTAAACCACAAATTTTTATTTTACAACCAATGCACAAATCGGTTATTTTACCCTCTGAGCATCGACCATTGCAAACGAAAAGTTTTGTCATTAGCTATCTTTCTTTTACATTTCATTCTTTATCTTTTACATCAGCTATCTTTTCAGCAAGGCATAGGATTTATAAATTTTTAAAAAATAGTTACAGTAAGAATATTTACTTTATTTTAAGAGGACAGAGTTACAATCATTCTGTATTTATTTCTGGTAAATAAAAAAAAGGAAATTTAGAGAATTGTATACTATTGCAACGTAATATATAATAAATATTAATAGTTTACACAAAGATTATCATACGAAAGTTTTGCCTCCTACAAAAAATGCCCTCCCTCTTCACGAAAAACCAATGAGTTGGTATAAGTAACCAAATCAGCAAAACATATAGATGGCAAAACTATCAAATAAGAGGAGTTCAAATTTTTTTATACAATTACTATTTACTTAAAGAGTGCCATAAGTGACATCCTAATGACAAATCTGAAAAATTAAATAAAGTTTATTTAATTAACCTTGAAGTAGATAGCGGTACCTGCTGGAAATTTGGTGAATACATTGCTGCCGTGGGCAGGTAAACTGCAGTAACTGGACGAATAACTTGGACCATTGTTGAAAGCATTCAATAATTCTAACATATAAGAAAATATATATTAAAAAACTGATTATTTCAGAGCAAAAACGGTCCAATTCATTGTTGCGGTTAATACAGTTTACCTGCTCACGGCAGATTGGTTTTCCGGCTTGACACATATGGCTACTTCCATGTAACTGTAGTGTAAGTCACGATTTAAGATGAGCTTAAAAGCATTTTAAATTTAAAAAAAATAAATTAAATTAAATAAAGTACATTACATTATTTAGTTACAATAAGTGTAGATCAACTATTCCACAATTTTTTTTTCATTTAATGTTAAAAGTTGTAGTGATAATCACATTTTACAAACGTGACTTACACTACAGACAGGATAATTTTGCATGGAATTATCCATATCTATCATCAGGCCTTTTATTTATAAGCATCTTATAGCAAGCAGTTTTGGTTTAAAGTTAAAACTTGTAATTAAGTAAAAAAATTAAAGTTACCTTTTTTCCAATTTCCGTTAAGGCCCAGTAAAAGGGTGATATTTTAATATAAGGGACTCCTCGATTTTTCCAAAAGTCATGGTTTCTCATCGAATACCTGAAACCAGAATTTTTTAAAAACATTTATCTTAAAAAATATAGATATTTTTGATAATAACTGGTACTCAGATAATGTCGAATGAAGTTTATGCAGCATCAATTTGAATAAAAAATAGCATCAATCTAAATTAAACCACTGTAGGATGCTAACATCATCTACAGGGTGAGGCAAATAAAACCGGCCCTGGTCTAGAGATAGGAATACGTTGAAATGCTTGGCGAGAAAAACTCTTGAAGCCGCCGGAAAGCTTTAAAGTGGAAATAAAAGATTATTCAAGCGTGCAATGGTTTCACTTGACAAACATGTTTTTGCATTGGATTAGCATCACATTAGAGCTACTCATGGACTATTGGCCAGTTCAGATCGTAGTGCGTCAGTGTGAGTGTAAGGATATCAATTCACAGGTGAAGATGAAACTCACAGTACAGCAGAGAGTGTTCATTGTAGAAAATTATATTAAACCGAATTCATGGAAAAAATGTGACAAGTTGTTTGTTCAAGAATTTAAATGTGTAAAAGTGCCAAAAAAGAGTACTATAAGCAACGATCAGTTACGAAATGGCGTCAGCCAGGATCTGCTGTCAACAAGTTCAAAAACATT